>JADGMU010000576.1:0-121451 GCA_016920895.1 Vaccinium myrtillus | reverse complement strand
TTTTATAAATTAGACATTAGTTTGATGAACTTTCAAGTAAAATGAATAAAATTTTAGCTATAAGTAAGATTTTTTTGACGTGATATGTCAATACGAACTGACGACACGACCCAAACATTACACAAAAATTTGATGAGTTGAAAAATGTGGTGGGAATTTATAAATAAGGGTCTCATATTGACATGAAAATGACCCAAAATTACCTGTTGTCCACCCCTATTTGTAATAGTACTTTCTAGGCAATGATGGCATTAAAGCCCTTCACAGAAAATAGTATTTGGAATTGCCTTGGCCCTATCCAATATTTACAACAAAGTCCATCACTATGGAGTACAAATGAAGGACAAAATAGGCATTTTACATAGGACGAAAACCAAACTTTTGTCCACCACATTCACTCTTTCTATGTAGTAGGGATGAAATCGGTTTGGTTCGGTTCGGTCCGGTTCAGGGCCATATTTGAGTGAACCGATAAAAGTCGGTTAGGTAGCATTACTGAACCAAAACCGATTATCTAGACCTCGGTTCGGTTCGGTTCGGTTCGGCCGGTTCGGAGGTCGGTTCGGTTCGTAGGGGGGAGAGAGAGAAGAGAATCACAAGATCAAATCTAAACCTCCATAAAGAGGTAATCAACTGAAACACCAAAACTAACACAGCAAACCCAACAAACTGTTCGATCTATAACGCAACAAACAGAATATATACAGAAACGAACATGACAAAGTTTATAAATATACAGATTTAAACGAAACATACATATACAAAAACGACATGAAAGTCAACGATGATGATGGACGATGACGGTACAGAGAGCTTCGATCTATAGCTTTACGATGATGGAAGAGAGTTCGATCTATAGCTTCAAAAAAAGTGGCAGTCGCAATTTGGACGACGCCGCCGGAGATGGGTGTCTCTCACTCTCTCTATGTTGTCGGTTGAGATGGAAGGAGAATGGGTTTTCATCCGCCAAAGAGAGAGAGAGAGAGGTTTGATTTGTGTTACACCCTTACTTTTCTTTTCAAAATAATAATTAATCGCTTAGAAATTTTCCTTTTTGGTGGGGTCGTATTTAATTATTGTTGCGTTCGCTACGGGTACGTATTTTGGCATTATTGTAGTTTTGATAGTATAAGCCTAATTTTATTTTATTTTTTGCTCGAAAAAAGAAGAAGTTTATTAACTCGATAAGGGTACATCGAGAGAGGAGGGGGAAGAGGAGGGGAAAGGAGGAGGGGGAAAGGGTCAACATAAAGTTGAGAACCCAAACATCAAGCGGGCAAGGCCCGAGCAATCTGTGGGCAAAGCCCAATAACAATCCTAAGGGACAAAGCCCAGTCAATCACAAAATCAAGATCTAAACCCTAGCGCCAAAACACAAATCAATCCCGCCGGCAAAACCGGCGCCGCCACGCACTTGACCCACCACCAAGACGAACACAACACAAAAGGCGTTGTCGAAAACCGAAACGAAAACCCTCGCCTCCGCGCATCCCACACATTCCAAAGAACCCAAAACCACCAAGGATCAACATAAACCCCCATGAATGATGGCCGAGAATACTGGTACCGGGATACCAAGCGGCAACGAACTCCATCGAAGAGAAGACAAACGCCGCCACTGCATGAGCCACAAACCACAGCAACAGGGCGATCCCACGCCGTTAGGCAGAGCCGAAACCACTCAGGAGTGGAACGCGCGGGGAGCAAATCGACCAAGCAAACCTTAGATCCAGAAACCAGCCTCGCCGTTAGGCAAAACCGGAAACACCAAGTGAGATGACCGGCGGTGGACGGAGGAAAAGAGGGGAGCAAGGAGGAGAAGATAG
Source organism: Vaccinium myrtillus (assembly GCA_016920895.1). Classification (NCBI taxonomy): domain Eukaryota; kingdom Viridiplantae; phylum Streptophyta; class Magnoliopsida; order Ericales; family Ericaceae; genus Vaccinium; species Vaccinium myrtillus. Next base: position 119,625 of record JADGMU010000576.1, on the reverse strand, counting down.
TGACCAGAAGTGGGGGAGAGATCTGGCGCGGAGAGGACTCTAAGCTTCGATATTGGATCCAATTTTTGAGATATTTGGTCACTGGCACTTGGTACTACTTGGTATTGGTTGTGGTTCCCCATTGTTCTTGGATATCGTTTTGTGATCACCAAAAAGACTTGTTATTGGTAAAAAGATTTATTGATATAAATTGTTGTTTGTGGTACACCTCGTATGGCAAATTATGTTTACATAGTAATATATTTTTATCCCTGTTTTTAGAACTGTATTTATTACACTTGTTTTGCCAATTACTGAGCTTGTGAGCTGACGGATTTTATCCACCATCATTTTCAAGAAAATCGAGTCGGTAGATGAGGACTCTGGTGGCATCTTGGGGATTATTGTGTCGACCTCCATAGGATGTTGCATTCAAGATTTATTATTTTATTTATTCGCTTCCGCACTTATTAAACCTTTTTGATACATCGCATTTTTGTTATCACTGGCTAAAAATATTTTATTGATGGGTTCATGGGATGGTGTTCCCCATGCTTATGTTGAGACATAATTATTTTGATTTGTTAATAATATAAAATGATCGTTTAGTGGTCTGTGGCTTATTTTATTTTAGGCTTTGTGTCCACGTGTTAGCCTTGTGGTTCACGGCTGGTCATTTCCCATTTTGGGGTGTGACAATTGGGGTTGGGGCGGCTGGGTAACCTAACTGTTCTAGAGACAGAGGGGTTTACATATAATGGGTTTCTATGGTCTCAGACATGGGAGTTGGTATATATATAAGAAATAAATTACAACTACGCAATAAATATAAAACTTAACCGCATAAAACACAAGAAGTTATGCAGCCTAGCTGCAAGCGTCCTTGCATTTTACACGCGAGGTCTCGTGTTTGATCCTTGGGTCTTTAATTTTTGAAAGGTATATTATGTATACCGGTTCGGTTCGCGTAAAAAATCTTCTAAACCGGGAACCAAACCAGTTTTTAAAGTTTTTAATTCCTAGGAGCCGAACCGAACCGGCCAAACAAAAAAACCGAAAAAAATGACCGGTTCGGTCCGATTCATCGGTTCGGTTCATTGTTTTTTTTTGTACACCCTTAATATATAGTAAAGACTAGTGAGGGGTCCCTGGTGGAGGCCCGCGGTCAAATTCAAAATAGTTTATGGGTAAAAAATGAAATTGTAAATATAGTTAATTGTTGTTCATTAGTAGAATGTTTAATGAAAATACTTAAGAAAGTGAAATGTTGCATGGCATATGAAAGTGGGTGCACAAACAAAAATGTGATTTGTTTATGCACATGAGAATTTGTGTAATTGTTCTCACATGTTGTGAGCATGTAAATTTTTTAATTAGAGAGAAGAACACACAATTAACACAACCTTTCTTTTTAAAATTATTCTATTTTGATATATGTGCGTGTAGAAGAATAGTGTAAATTGTTCTTCTCATTATAAAAAAAAAATCTCATATTTTGGTTAATTTGTTTTGAAAAGATCATTACAATTAGAAATAGTGATTGAGCATGTAAATAAAAAAAATGTTTCAGTAAAAAAATTTTGGCAAGGAAAATTGCTTAAAAGTGTTGGAGTGTCCTATTATACAGCGAATTGGAATGCCATTATATGCATAGTGTTGGTCTGTTGGATATGTGGCCAATACTTCTCCTTCCACTTTGTCTATATAGTGTGTTGCATGTGCATATTTGTTAAAAATATCGGTGTGCATATTTTATTAGGTAATTGATTTTACACTCTTTTTTTTTTGACAAATGATTTTCTTTTGTCCTCTTGCAATTCGAATTTACAATAATATCCGTCTATTTGTGTAAAAATATACAAATAAAAGGGTAAATTTCACAAATTAACATGTAAAAAGAGAAAAAGTGAGTAAGCCTATGAAAAAGGGGAGTGTGAAGATCACTGCCTATTTAATGTTAATCATTTGGAAAATGACTTTCACACTACCTTTTTAACCTCATGAACTTTTTTTGTTGTTATTCACATGAAATTACTGAACTATCATTTCACCTACATTCACTTTTTATATTTAACGGCAATTTGATAATTTTATCTGACTAAATACAAAAATAAAATAAAAAAAACAGAGAGAGTGCAAGAGGGTTGCTACTCAGGTTGCCTCTTTCCACCCTTTTAAATTTTTTGTAGCCAAATATAAATAAATAAATAAAAAGGGAGTGAATCATAATCCAGTAATTTTTGCACTCCACATTTCTAAATGCACTTGAAAATTTGAGCTTTCATCAAAATTTATTTGTTCCTATAAGCAATAATTAATTCAATCTTCTTCTTGTGTTTTTTTGCTATTTTTCACTCTATTTACAAGGCGGTTGCTGATCACCTCCAATTTATTGTGGGTATCAAGACATGAACAAGACGTGGGTTGTCCCAATTCCAGACTATACTACGAAGATAACAATTGAATGAATCAGGGCAACGAGAAAGTTACAGTTGTAACTCCTTCAAAGCGGTCTACCTGAATAACTATGTGGATGAATTTGACCTTAGTTATTCAGGTAAGCAGCCTTGCATGAGTAACAATGTACACAGTTTGTCATTGTCGTTGCTCCAATTCATACAATTGTCCGGAATTGGGGACAGCCGATGTCATGTTCATTTCTTAATGTACACGATAAGTTGGAGGAGAACAGCAACCGCCCTGCAAATTGAGGAAACAATAGCAAAAAAACACTAGAAGAAGATTGAATTAATTACTAGTAAGCACCATGAAATCTGTTCTTAAAAAAATTATACATTTTTTAAAATAATTAAAAAGTACGATAAAATTTTATTTCGAGAACACTAAATAATACCTTCTGATAATGATGCAATGTTCGCCGAGTGATATGTTACAAAAATACTCAAAATTAATTTTTTAATTGATCAAAACCATCTCATTAAAATTCTAATAACTAAATTTAGTTTTGAAAAATGATCGAACGAAATTTGTTTCATAATCTGCCCTCTCTGACTTCACTTTCTGACTCTTCCACTACTCCAGATTAGCTAAATTGTAGGGTGATTGATTTTAGTACTACACTTTTTGATAACCACACTTCAATATTTGTCTTTTATTGTTAAAAATACACATAACAGGAACACTAAAAGACAAATATTGGAGTGTGATTTTCAATATTTTGAGTGCCAAAATCATTTCCAAAATATATTACACATATAGAATGTTGACTAGTGAAAATAGCTCCACTTATTGGGCAAATCCACATTATGCCGAGCGGAATCATTTGACCACGCTCACTTACAATTCTCATGTATAAATAGTCCATCCGTCCCTTTTTAAATGTGTTTCTTCGTAGGGAAAATTTCAAAAAAGCACCTGACCTTTTCACGAAATCACAAATAAGCACCTGACCTTTACATAATGTCAAATAAACACCTGACCTATGCAAAAACTCATCAATTCCACCCCTGCCGTCAACTTCCGTCAATTTATCTAACAGGTTTGCTGAGTTGGCTTTCTATTGACAGAAGGGAGGGAAATAAGTCACTTGGGGGGAATTTACCCGCCAAAACCTTCCCCATTATATAACCTCAACCCTACCTTCCAAAAAAACCACTCTCTCTCTTCTACCTTCCAAAAAACTACTCTATCTCTTCTTCAAATACAGAGCATATCCTCTCAACCTCTGCTCCAAAAAATGGCCTCATGTTTAACCACCAACGCCAGGTCCATCAACTTAAGGCACACGGAGGACCTCTGCCACTCTTGCGGCAACAAACATATCATCCAGACCTCCTGGATAGCAGCAAACCCTGGGAGAAGGTTCATCTCCTACCCCAAAAACGAGTGTGATGATTTTGGGTGGTTTGATCCACCCATGCATGTGCAACATGTCTACCCAAATAATTCCCGGGCTACTGAAGAAGATCAACCGCTTGGAGGGCAACCTAATGGCATGCAAGGCAAGGGAGAGAAAGCTCTGGACTGCAGTGGTGGTGTCTTGGGTCTTGATTGCCATTGTTTGGTGCCTCTAGTGTGTCCTGATAAACCTAATGGTGTTCGTAATGGTGTTTTGCTGACTGCAGTGGTAGTGTTCTTTTGATAGGGAGTAATGGTGTTTTGCTAGTACTAATGTTGTTTTGGTAGGGAGTAATGGTGTAATGTCAACGCATGGCTTCCTAATGTACTACTTTATCCCAAGTGTGGGGCCTAATTATATATGTTGTATTGGGTATTGAAAGTGCAGCATAAAAATCTTTGCAAGACAGATATCATTGCTTCATTCACAACAACTTCATTCATCATAACAAAACAAGAAAATCTAATTCATAACCATAACCATAACATTGATCAAAAAAAGCCATACCCATAACCATTCATAACCGTAACAGGTGTAGTCATAGTACACTACCAACCATTGTATCAGTTTGGCAAAACCTGGCCATGGATAACCTATTCTATTACATGCATCCATAGCTTGACAAAGTACCAACTTAGTAAGACTAATGTATTACAATGACCCAAAAGATAGTCAAATACAAATGATTTTTACAAAATGGACATTTGCAGCTTCACAAAAAAGGGGCTACAGAATATACTTATGTAGCTTCACTAAGGCATAACCACAGATGCAGCTTCACAAAAAGGGATAACAGAAAGGACTGATGCAGCTTCACTTGGATAGCACCACAGATCCATTTTTACTCATATTTGCACTCTATTGCTGGACAGTCCTTTTCACCTACAAGTACAAAAATGAAACATGCTTACTGAATGCAGTCAATGAGCAAGACAATTAATAAATCATTGGTACTTACAACTAATTTAGTAGGCCTAGTCGTTGATGGGATACCAAAACTCTCAGCATTGACCTGCATTAATTTAACATAAGTACTTACTTAAGACAATGAAGTATGTAACAAATAGGTACCTATTTAACAAGAACTTAGAAACAATCTCTTGACAATGAATTACTTACATTTAAGATTGATATCACAACTTGGGTTGGACCATTTGGTGCAGGTGCAGGAGCATTTGGTGGAGGTGGAAGTGGAGGAGCATTTGTTGAACTTGGTTGGCCTTCTCCCCTGGTGGTTGCAGCATCATTCTTCTTTTTGCAAGTCCTTACATTATGGCCCACCTTACCACATAGTCTACAAGTCATCTTGATCCCCTTTTTTCCAAGCTTTGTAGGGTCAGAAGGCTCATCTGGTTCTCTTCTTCTTGCCTTCTTTGGCCTTCCAAGTCTCTTCTCCATATCAGGTGGCACAAGTGTGGGGTTGTTAGTTGGTGGCCACAGCTCCCTTCCATTTATGGGGTTCATGAGATTGCTATAGATCTTTAGATAAGTGTCCACCTTATAACAGTCATGTACATAGTCATAAATGTCAAAATCCAGAAAATTAAGAGCAGCTATGGCATGTACGCATGGAATGCTAGACAAATCCCATTTTCTACAACCACAACTTTTGTTGGTGATATGAACCTTGTACATGGCATTTCCAGGACCTTCCACCTCAAACTGGTCATTTCCTTGCCACCAGGGAATCCACCCATCTGCCCATGTCTTCAGCTTTTCAATCCTCTTGTATACTTTTGGGCACACTGGCAAGTTGCATTTCTTCATTGCGTCTCTCTTCTTGACAACTGTCTACATCAGAAGCATCTGTCTACTCTCAAGCATGGAGATTATGGGCTTGTCCCTGGCAATCAGTATGTTTGCTTTAAAACTCACACAAGTTGTTTAATAAAATGTCACATCTAGGATAAGTGGTAAAGTAGGATCTGCTCCAGTTGACTTGGCCTTTCACACAACCAATTGTATGCATTTCTGTCTAGATAATGCATCTCCTGCATTGCATTCTTGAAAGAAGGAACTGTACTTGCCCTTGCTGCCTTCCACAGTATATCTTTAAGTGCCAACCCTTTAAAATTCCCCTTGAAGTTGTTGTACAGGTGCCTAACACAAAACCTGTGGGGAGCATTTGGTAACAAGGTCTGCACTGCCTCAATTAAGCCTTTTTGCTTGTCACTCATGATTGTGAATAAGTGTGAGTTTACTATGTTAAGATCATCAATGAGAAGCTCAACAAACCATGACCAAGTCTTGTACTTTTCCTACTCAACCACAGCATAAGCAAAGGGATAAATACAGTTGTTGGCATCAATGCCAACAGCTGTCAAAATAACCCCACCATATGGCCCCTTTAGATGGCATCCATCCAATCCCACAATTGGCCTACAGCCTTGCAACAAACCCCTCTTTAATGCACCCCAATAGATATACAATCTCTTGAATTTGACAATGTGGTCAGACCTATTCATTAATTTCACCTTCATCTTAATTGTTGTCCCAGGGTTACAAGACCTAACTTCCTCTACATAGCCCCATAATTGCTTGAATTGTTCATCTGCACTACCTTGGATGACTTCTAGTGCCCTTTTTTTAGCCCTATAAACCTTCTGTATGTGAACTTAATTTCACAGTGTGTTCAGACTCAATAGTTCGTGCAAGGGACTTGAGGGCCAAGTAGGATTAGTCCTAATTATGTCCTTGTACTTCTTAAGTATCCATTTGGTACTAACCCAAGGTACATGGAATGACCTAACACAAGTGTGTTCACTGTCATACCTCTTTATCTTTTATACTGCATCAGCAGGTACATAAGAGGCATATATCAACCATGGACACCCTTTCTTGCCATTGCATATAGCCTTACTTTCTCCCTATCACTCTTCACAAACTTTACTTTCTTCCCCCACTTGATAGAATGCTCCTTAACAACTTCTCTAAAAAGGGCATGGGTCTTGAACTCCATCCCAACCTTGAACACAGGATTTTCCATATCAGTGTTCTCATTGAATACTGGGTATTTCCTTTTCTTCTTCTTAGAGCCACCGTCCTCATTAGAGGAATCATCTAAACTGTCTACCTCATCAGAGGAATCATCCAATATGTCTAACTCATCAGAAGATTCATCCACACCCTCTATGTCAGCCAACTCATCCACTGCCCTTGCATAATTTTCATCATATTGAGTCCTCTATTTCTCCACCAATCCATCAAACTTTGTATCAACATCTATATTTTGCTGAAACAACTCATCATCATCACTGAACCCATAATCACTATCATAAAATACTTCTTCATCATCAGATGATGTTTCATGCTCCAACTCATATGCATCACTCTCATCCTCTTCATCAATTTGGACATCAAGAAGATCATTAACTCCTGCAGCCTTCTCCTTGGCCTTGCTAGGTTTGTTAGGTTGTGTCCCAATACTCCTGCCCCTAGTTGCATTCCTTTTGGGTTGTTTGGTGTTAGCATTACTACCTTGGGATTGGGGCAGCTCCATTGTAGGTGTCCCCATTGTCTTGGGCCTAGGTGCTTTCCATTTGGGCGCAGTGTAATGTTGGCCTGTGACTTCTTAGGTCTAGATGCAGTCAATGTTTTCCTAACTTGACTTTGTTGGGTCACAACATGGATATCCACGTCCTTATCTTTAACTATATAAACATTGACCTCCCTATATGCATTCAACAAAGTACCCAAACCCATAGCTTCACTATCTGATTTTAATTTTTTTATACTGCCAACAAGTCATGGTGTAGAAATCAATGGAAATAAATGTATCCACTTGATGAATCATAGAGCAAAGTTCAATTAATGAGATTTCATCAACGTGGCAATAATCAAAATAGCCTACACTACCCCCCTGAGTAGGGTTTTGAAGTTCCAGATCCCAACAAACCCCCATAGAACATCTTATGGTAAAGTGTCTAGATGATGCATCTGTTGAAAAGTTAAATGCAAAACACCATATTATACTCCTACCATACATTAAACATGGGATTAACAACTACAAAACAGAATCGTCAGCAATAAAGAAAGGAAAAAATAAACCAAAGACATAGAATATTCATGGGTTTGTGAGAAAAGTTCAGACAAATAATGGTAGGTGTCAATGGAGTGAAGACAAACGAATGTGGTCCTCTGTGTGTGCATGTGCAGAATTTTCGTATAAAGCAGAGCTTTTACCGTAGTCTGGTGGCCCACCATCTGAAACCCTCAAACGCCACGAAACAAGGATGTACAACATCCATGTATACCTCAAGTGGGACCATATAACCCCTCCGTTAGATAAATTGATGAAAATTGACGACAGGGGTGGAATTGATGAGTTTTTGCATAGGTCGGGTGTTTATTTGACATTATGTAAAGGTCAAGTGCTTATTTGTGATTTCGTGAAAAGGTCAGGTGTTTTTTTGAAATTTTCCCTTCTTCGTAAATCCAACATATTAACTTTTTCACATCAACTATTACCTCTATTCTACATCTTTCACATAAATTTTTACCTCCACTTTGCAAAATCATCCTCCACGTTTACCAATATTGACTTTTAAAAAGAACAAAATAATTATTGTACAACCTTTAGTTAAGGGGTAAAGGTTGTACAATAATTATTTTGTCCTTTTGAAATGGAGGATGATTATTCTTGGGGTATTGTTTTGAAGTGGAGGTAAAAGTGGAGGATGATTTTGCAAAGTGGAGGATGATTTTTCAAAACACAAATTAACTTAGCAAGGGATAGCCCAAAATGAAATACTCTACTCTTTCTCTTACTCGGGGATGAATGGAGTATTACTTGTAGTTATTCATATGGAAATATAAAAAAATACCCCAAGAATCCAGATAAGATTAAAATAATTATTTATTTTTTTAAAATATTACTTTAATTTGTTAGAATACACTGCTTAACAATCTTGGCTCAAATCTTGAGTCCTATAACTGCCTATTCATTTCTTGTTTTGCTCAACATTCTTTATATACTGCAGCTTCAACTACAATTTGAGTTCTCGTTAAGGGTGGTTTTTTTTTTTTTGGTAAACAGACGATATTATAAAGAACTAAACATAAGAAGTCTTAGGGTATTTAACCCGTACAGAATCATCAGCTAATTGTTGCGACAGGAATAAAGGAGGATCCACTAGATCAACATAAAGAAAAGTACTTAAACTAAAAGAGTTCTTGGCAAGCATGTCAGCACTTCGGTTGGCTTCTCTTCCAACATGGCGGATAGAGGCACCGCTACTCTCCAGAAGTCGCCTGCAATCACAAATTATAGAGCTAAGAGGATGATTGTTGGACTGATTAGAAATTAGTGAGACGATTTGAAAAGCATCTATTTCCACTTCAAGGCCCACTATGTTAAGATCCACCGCCATTTTTAAACCATCTCTGAGAGCCCAAAGTTCAGCTCCTAGGACTGAAGTCTGACCAATATTTCTCTGAAAACCCCGAATCCAACCTCCGTGACTATCCCGCAAGATGCCCCCTGCAGTTGCACTGCCATCACCAGCTCGAGCTCCATCCACGTTAAGTTTAAAAAATCCCACCCTTGGAGGAATCCATCCAGCATATACTGTTGTATGGCTGCCTCTATGATTGGTTGACTTTAACCCGAGAGCTTCCCATTCCATGATACGATCAAGGCATTCACTTATCGAAACCAACGGCAAATTATCATTATTGACTGAATTGAAATGCCTCTTGTTCCTGTTCAACCATAGACACCAACATGCAATAGGGAAAACAATACTCCAAGGTTGGCCTGAAACGTGAAGTTGTTTCTTTTGGCAATAATAATGCACCCATTCAATGAACCCAATGCTCGGATCAAAAAAGTCCGGTGTTACACCAATACCATCCCAGAATGAACGAGCCAATGGACAAAAACGAAGGATATGCATAGGATTTTCAACATGAGATTGGCAATGAGGGCAAGCTTGGTCTGTTATGATATGACGCGAGAAGAGGAAATCCTTTGAGGCAATACGATTTTGGAGAGCTAACCAGAAAAAATGTACAACACGAGGATGAGCATTTATTTTCCAAACCCAAGACCAGTTGGAGATAGGATCTGTGGGGAGAGGATTGGTGGCTAGGTTGTAAGCAAGTTTGGAGCAAAACACACCAGAATTAGAATTCCACACATAGATATCATTTCCATCACTGAACCAAGGAAGAGGAGTGCCTCTGATAAGGTAAACTATGGAACTAGGCAGCTCAAGGGATAACCGATTCAAAACCCATTGATAGTCAATCCACACATCACTAACCCTAAGAGATAAATCAGCATGGGTTAAGGGGCCAACAATCATGGACCTCAAGGCACCACTACCTAACCAATTGTCTGTCCAAAACAAGGTGGTTGTCCCATTACGGACAACCTTCCTACAACCTGCCACCATCAATTGGTAGCCCTTACACGCACTACGCCACAAGTAGGAAGGACTATAGTGATTTCTGACCGGATTGTCGTATTTTCCCCGCAAAACTTTAGCCCACAGGGAATCCTCTTCCCTGAGAAAATGCCAATTGAGCTTAGCCATGGAGACTACATTGGCATTACCTGAATCTCTAAGGCCGAGACCCCCAAGGCTTTTGTCCTTAACCACATTAGACCACTTAACTGCATGAGTTTTCCGTTTTACTTCCGACGATCCCCAAATAATATCACGGTTGATCCTATCGAGCTGTTTGGTGATAGAGGCCGAAAGTAAATTACACTGCATAATGTATGCAGGTATAGCCATATTAACTGCCTTAACAAGGGTTATCCGACCCGCAAGTGAAAGAAATAGCTCTGCTGTCAGTGAATTTCAGTTTCTTCATGCTGTCATCAACGTTCTTACGGTCTCAGACGAATTCGAAGCTAGGCACATATCTAGAGTGGGTTTGGCAGGGAATAAGAAAAGAAAGTCATCAAAATCATCCGATCATTTGGCGGCAAACAAAAGTTTCACAATTCCCCATTAACTCCAAATTCTCTTGCTTGTAGTAGCTCAAAAATTTCCAGCCATTTTGCTTATCTATATGCACTCTAAGTCGCACAATACTATGAAAATTTCTAAGTGCTTGTACTTCACAGTGCATTAATCATGTCACATTGGACGAAACTGCCATGGTATAGGTTTTTGTGTTTTGGGTTTCTAAGAACTGGTTTTCGAAAACAAAAACATCTTAGAAATCAGATCTAATTGAAAACCATAAAATGAACACTTGATGCACTCATCAAGCAGATTGCTAGTCCATGTGCCAGAAACCCGATAGCCGTGTTGGACGAGGAAAGCCAAGGTTACTAGAGTATCCGAAGCCAAGGTTACTAAAGATCTATGAGATATTGCAAATGTAGGCTTCTTGAAACCAAAAAAGCCCAACGCCCTCATGGGTCTGGAGGAAATTACTTAATCTTAGCTATTGTTCAACCACACATCAAATCCATTGTTGGCCATGGTAGATATACCTCCTTATGGTATGACAATTGGCATCCCTTGGCCGGTTTTGGCTGAAAAATATGGCACTAGGATAATGTACGATTTCTGGCCTTCCCCAAGATTCTACTGTAGCTAGAGTGATAAGAGGTTCCCAATGGGCTTTTCCTATCTGTTGATTATGCAAAATGAGCCATATTGAGATCAGTGATGTTAAAAACAAACTTTCCATCCTTCCTGAGCCTAATGAGGATATTGATGATCATAAAAAATTGTCTCTCACTCCTAATGGCCAATTCACAATATCCTCTTTGTGGGACAACCTAAGAACTCATTACCCCAAAGTCCCTTGGCACCACTGTGTATGGTTTCCTGGCCACATACCCAAATGTAGCTTCATATCATGGGTTGATATTCAAAATAGACTCTACACAGAGGATAGATTGATGTTATTAGGCACTAAAACGTCCTCTTCTTGTAGTCTTTGTCAAGATTGTGAGAGTCATGACCATTTATTCTTCAACTGCCCATACACCACACAAGTGTGGGCTCAGATTACAACTAAACTCAATTTCTCTTGGCCCCATCTTGGTCATGGATAAGCTGGGTTGCTTTGTTATCAACCATCAAAGGCAAATCACTTAAGTCTCTCATGATTAAGCTGGTTTTTACAACATCAATTTATCACATTTGTATTGAGAGAAATTTTCGGGAATTCCAAAATGTAGCTTGTCCGATCTCAGTTGTGGTGCACAAAATCCACCTGATTATAAGATATAGGATGCTGTCATTGGGGAATTCGCCCCAAGGGCCACAATCCCAATGGCTTATAACTGAATGGGTTTTTGTGCAGGTGTAGGTTCCTCGTTGATATGCTAAATTAATCAAATAGGTTCCAAGTTTTCTAGATCTTTGGTGTGCAGGTGCTATCTTTCTTACTACAATGAGGAAAGGGTTGGGATATTGGTCTACTGATAGGTGCCGAAAAGCACCCGTTTAATCTCGTTAACTCGTACTTTGTTAGACAAATTAGGTTGTTATTGGATTTGTGTTTGTTGGTTAATGGTGTTACAGGTGCCGAGTGCCCAACGACGTGGAAAACATGCTTTGGAGTGATCTAGGAGCGCCAAGGATGCGACGAGGAGCAAAAGAGGACCAAATGGCCGATTTTTGGGACCATGGTCCGGACCATGCATATCCCCGTCCGGACCATGGTCACCGCGAGCTGTAGAGAGCAAACTGCACCCGTGGTCCGGACCATGGCGACGGGAATTTGCGTTTTTTCTGGTTTTTGTGTAATTTGAGGGCCCTAGGTATAAATATCATAACCTAACATTGTTTTAGGGTTCCCAACTATTGAGAGAGGCTACTTGGAGAGAGAAACACTTTGTTCTTGATGTTCTTCACGCGTTCTTCAAATCAAAGCATGCCGATTATCTCCATGGCCGGCTAAACCCCTTCTCTAGGGGGAAGATGAAGTTCTTCACCAAGTAACCTTGCTTTTCTACGTAGATTATGGTTCTTACTCGAATCGGATTACATGTTAAGAACTTGATTTCATATGATCAATGGAATTACGGTTCTATTCTTCCAATCTATTGTGTATTTGTACTCACGTGTCAAATACCGTAATTATGTAATTATTTTCAATGGTGCGATTGGAGTTCTGAGATGGATTATGCTCGTAAGACGGATCGTGCCGCGATAGTGAGACGGTCCGTGCTATGGGATAGTCCATGCCTTTTAACGATCGCTATATCTTCTTGACGATTATCGTTAGGGTTTGCATGCCCTAGCGATAATCCTTCGCGATTCGAATATTAATCATGTCTATGCGATGCTTGGTTATGCGGTGTGAATGGATTCTAAACCCTAGATCTTCTTCCCAAGTAGTTTCACATATTTAATTATTGCGCTCTTTAGTTCAGTTATTTCACAAATAACCAAACCACTTTTTACCGAATTGAATTGGAAATTCATTGGAATTAAAGCAACTCAGCCATATTGTCTCCGCGGATCGACCTCGGACTTAACCACTGTTCTTCTGAATAAGGGTTAATTCCTTGCTTTTATAAATATATTTTTGGTGTGAAAAGCGACCTACCAAATTTTGGCGCCGTTGCCGGGGACAATTTGCACGGTTGCTCAGTTTCGATTAATTTTTATTTTAATTCTTAGTTTAGGGCTTTTTAATTTTTGTTTGCTAAGTGATACTCAGGGCACAAGTGGCGAAACGTTCAGTTGAGCAGGATCGACCAGTGAAAAGCGGTGCCGTGATATAAAAGTGATATCGTTGCTCACTGTAAGTCTTGTTTCCCTTCTATTTGCTTGTCTCTGTGTATGTTTGGTCGTCGGTCTCAGAAACCCGACCTTATTCCTCTCAATCAGGATATCGGAAAGAGACGTAGGGTCAAAAGTGAGACTGATTTACTTTCAATGGGGGATGTTGAGAATGGCGCTAATCCGCCAGGTGGTGGTGCTAATCCGCCAGGTGGCGGTGCCGCGCCCCTTGCCCCACTTCACACACACTTTTTGCCATCATCCTATGCCGCACCATCATGCATCCAGTTGCCACCGTTCAGGGCAACCCACTATGAGATTAAAACTAGCATATTGAATGCGTTGCCCAACTTTCACGGGCTCACTAAAGAGGATCCCTATCAGCATATTGACGAGTTCATAACCATAAGCTCCACACTTAAAATTCATAATTTTCCTAATGAGGTGCTTAGGTTAATCTTGTTCCAATTTTCACTGAAAGAGAATGCCAAACATTGGCTCAGTACTTTACCCGCGAACTCGATCACTAGCTGGGATCAACTTAAGGATGCGTTCCTTAAAAAATACTTCTCCATAGGCAAAACAGTTCATTATCGGAAACTGATTACTTCGTTCCGACAAAATGAAAATGAGCCTCTTCACGAGACTTGGGAGAGGTATGGTAACCTCATTAGGAAGTGCCCGCACCACGACATTCCACAGTGGCAGTTGGTGCAATGTTTTTACGATGGGTTGAATTCTCATTATAGGATGATGGTTGATGCCTCATGTGGAGGCTCATTAATGAACAAGAATGAGCAGTCGGCGTGGGAGCTCTTTGAGACAATGAGTGATACCTCCCAACACCAGGCCACTTACCAGCATAGTGATAGGGCAACCACCGCGGCGCTTCTTCAAAGCCACGGGTGCAGCCTATGAGGTTAGCCCTCTCGACCACCTCGCGCTTAAGGTTCACTCTCTCGCCGAGAAACTTGACCAAATTTTGAGTTTGGGCTCGACTTCCACCCCGCCTCCTCCTACTTTTCAGGAGGCTTGTTCTCTATGTGGTAGTCCAGCCCATTATGTTACCGAGTGTCCAGCGAGAGACCGCCGGGTTTTGCGGAAGAGCAAGTTCACGCTGCTCAGGGGTATTCTAACGTACAGAGTTATCCTAAACCGGGTGATCCCTCTTTTAACACTTATCACCCGGGGCTTAGGAATCATCCTAACTTGTCGTGGCGACAACACAAGACAATGCCCCTGCCTCACAGTCTAGGCCATGGTCCACACCATATAATCTGCGGCCTATCGCTATGCAAACCATCAGCAGCCACCCCCTCAGCAAACACCTGCCCAGTCCTCGAGGGACCCTTCCTTCGAGGATAAGTTTTTAAAAGCATTTGAGATGATGACTGCTACCCAACAGCAGGTGAATTCTCATACACAATCCATAGCACGAATGGAGGCGCAATTGGGCCAATTGGCCAACACGATGAACCGTAGAGAGGAGGGTAGATTGCCTAGTCAGCCAGTTCAGAATCCGAGAGGTCAAAACCAGTGTGAGGGTAATCAATGGACTGGTAACTTCCAGCAGGCAAATGCTCTGATATCCCTTCGTAATAAGCGAGAGGTCGAAACCCGAGAAGCCCAAAAGCAAGGAGCACCAAGCTCCCTTCTCCCCATCTCGTTATGGGGAGGAGAGTTCACATCGAAAGGAGGCAACCCCTCCAATCATTACTTCACCACCCACCGCCACACCCACGGGCTCCAAGGCACCACCATACGTGCCTAAAGCCCCATTCCCCGCTGCCCTAAATGGGCCATCTCCCTACACCAAAAAGGGATCATCTATGGAGGACACTCTTGAGGTATTCAAACGCGTGGATATCAATATACCCCTCCTAGATGCCATTAAGCAAATCCCGAATTATGCCAAGTTCCTAAAGGACCTCTGCACTCACAAAAGGAAATCGCGGACAAATATGTCCAAAAAGGTCCTTCTCACCGAGCAAGTGAGCTCTGTTTTCCAGTCTGTCACTCCCCTAAGCTACAAGATCTGGCACACCTACCATTCCCATTGTCATTGGTAGCCATTGTATCGAGCGCGCACTTTTAGACTTAGGGGCTAGTGTCAATTTGATCCCTTACTCGGTGTACGAGCAGTTGGGACTTGGAGAGTTGAAACCCATGACGGTAACCTTGCGATTAGCTGACCGATCTATAAAGGTACCGCGTGGTGTAGTTGAGGACGTTCTTGTCAAGGTCAATGTTTTCTACTTTCCTGCTGATTTCATTGTCCTTGACACAGAACCGGTGAACACCCTCAGGAAGCAAACTCCCATTATACTTGGTCGTCCGTTCTTGGCGACGGCTAATGCTAATATACATGTGAGGAGTGGGGAGATGGAGGTCACATTTGGTAATATGACCCTTAAGCTAAATGTCTATAATACTGCGAAACAACCTCAAGTGGAAGAAGACTGTTTTGCAGTCGATGTCAGTAAGGAACAAATAACACAGGGGTCTAGTTCACACGCGGAGGCTAGTAATTTTTACAAGATTGCTAGTCTGGATAATAATTCTTTCACGAATTTTAGTCGTGATGATTCTTTAGAGACTTACTTAGCTCACTGTTGTGATAATTTTGAACTTGATGAGTCTATTGAGCAAGTAAGTTCATTGGTGGACTCTGCTCCTTGGTCAGTTATTGAAGAGTAGATATCTAATGGGGATGCTCTTCGACCTTCTTCATTATCTCCACTCCTGATTGCCGTAGAGTCACCTAATAGTGAGTTGAGACCTTTATCACCCAATCCTCGTGTTAAATTGTTGGGGCTAGTAGAGATTATGTCGGTTGTCCTATCTACACATAGTGATCAGTCTGAACAGGATAGGTTAATTGACAACACTGAACAGTGCATCAAAGAAGTCGCGCGTGATTTTGTAATTGGCATAGAGCCCTTTGGTCCAACTCGTAGAGTTTTGTTAGGGGTACTACATTGCAAAGCAAACCGTTCCTTGCTATGGTAATTTTCATTGTATGGTGACTAGAGGAACAGTTCCAACTCAATTATGTGACCAATCGTCTCTCATTGTTGTGGGAGAGTTGAACGATATCTTTTGGGATGATCCATCTCGTGTGAATTTTAAAAGGAGGATTAAATCTATTCATGGAGCATTAATTAAGTGTGAGGGGGATAACTATGGTGGGCCCGATTTATTCGAACCATTGAGCTTGTAACGAAGTCTAGGATACTATAAATCCATGGAGGGTGAGATACCTCCAGTTTAGCCGTGCTCGAACGGCTTGTTTTGGTCCGGTATAGCCACCTAATTTCTAGCCTTAGGTTTGTGTATCTGGGTTTCGAACAATCTTATTGCAGTGCCTCGGATAGTCATTAAAGACGATTGGCTCTAGCTTCTTTGAGGAGAAACCTTGAGAAGTTTAACCTGTTGAGTCATGACTTACCCGGGATTGTTATGATGACCTTCTCTACACAAGTTGTAAGTAAGAAATTAGGGAGAAAAGTAGTACCCGTGCCTTTCGCGTGAAGAAAGTGGTGGATTTTTGGGGTTCGAAGTCTTTGTGCCTAATAATCTGTGTTCATATTTTTCATGTTTAGCATCCTTGCATTTTGTGTTTTAGATGTTTTTGTTTCGTAATTTTATGTTTGGTTAATGTTAATTATGTGTTTTAGTGTTTTCGCTTGAAGATGGAGGGGTTACGGAGTTGTGTTTTGACGCGCGCTACACCCTTGGTCCGGACCACGCTCACGCTAGTCCGAACCATGACATTTGAAGCATTTTAGGACCTCACTGCCTCGGTAATCCGGACCATGGAAATTCCCGTCCGGACCACCATGTTGCTGCACCAAACTTGAACCTACTGTACCGGTAGTCCGGACCACGGTTTCCGTGGTCCGGACCATGCTCTCTGTCCCTCAAACCCGAGCACACTGTACCCGTAGTCCGGACCAGGTTTCGGTGGTCCGGACCATGCCTTCCAAAAAAAAAAAAAAACAATTTTTTTTTCTCCTGTCTTTCTTTTCTTAGATAGTTTGTTTTTCCTGTTCTTTTTCTTTCTTTTGTCGTTGTGGGGACTAACATATGCAGGTCATTGTGTTCCAGTTGGGGGGTCATGCCCCATGATTTTTAGCCTGCTTAGTTCTCCTTTACGAGGTGATCTCTTTCCTTACTTTTACCTTCTTTGTCTTATCTTTTTAATGCCTGACATTCAATGAGGACATTGCATGATTTAAGTTGGGGGGAGGGGACACTTTGTAGTTGTGCATATTTAGCCACTGTTCTTCTGAATAAGGGTTAATTCCTTGCTTTTATAAATATATTTTTGGTGTGAAAAGCGACCTACCATCTACGTTACCCCTTTTTATAGTGCTAAATGTGGCATTATGTCTTTGAAAATGGTAATTGCTGGATATGCTGCTTGTAGTTGCTGCTCAGTCGAAGCTCCCTAATACTCCTAGTACGTATGAATGGTAATATCTATATTCATATTTTCATTTGTATTGGAGAGGCAGGGACCTCCCTTGTTTATGACTGAGTTAGGATATTCATTTATTCCCGAAAATAATTTGTGTGCTGACCTTTGAGAAGTGGGATTGGACCTTTACTCTTTGTGAGAGGAGATAATATGTAGCGGGTCGATGAGAGAGGGAGTTGAGGATCCATGTTCTGAAGGTCATAGTGAAAAAAGATGAGATGGGGTGTGAGTAAATCGAGGGAGTATGAAGTGGGAGTACATATCAACCTTGAGATTTTACTTTTTCTTCTATTCTATCTTAAAAATGATATTGGTACACCTAACTTACACCCCACAATGGCACATGCATACTAAGGTGATGTGTCAGACAAAGAGAAGTCCAATGTGTGGCCCACCTGAAATGATGGGTTTCTCTTTGTTTGCCACATCACCTTGGTGTGCATGTAGGGTGCAAGTTAGGTGTACCCAGGGACGGATCTAGGAATTCACCGTATTGGGGGCACCAATTTCTACTAAGCTTAAGCATTAATTTAGAGCCTAGCACAACAATACAAAACTAGTTTTGTCCTTATGAAATAAGACTTGCAATACATATACTTCTAAATTTTTCTATACATAAGCAAAAAAAAAAAAACACAAGCACAATAAACAAAATATCCCTCACATGTCAAAAATGTACATATCAAGTTGATGGTGAAGCCTCATAAGCTCAGCCGGAGAAAATTCTTTAGAATAAAACTCGGCAAGATGAAGCAACTTTTTCTTGTAAAAACTAGAAAACAAGTTGCGTAGATTCAAGCCACACAAAGTAACAATTCACTATTCGCCTCAATAAAACAAGAATTTAATTCTTGAAGTTGCATATCAATAACAGTATAGAATACCTCCAATCGGTAATAATATCAATATCAGCAACAGCGAAGATGGCAGCGTTAGCTACTCTAGAAGCCAGATTGTTTGATGTGTAGATGCGCTACATGTGCATATACAACATCTTCTTTTTGTTAACTTTCGAAGTCGCATCATCAAGTCGGCTCACCCCACATCTTTCCAATGTTAAAGAAAGTGTCTTGATTTCAAAGATGCAAAGGCACACCATAACAATCTAACCAGCTGACAACACGAGAAGCTTCAATAGCAATATCAGGACTCCATTGTTGATACTCATCAAAGCAATTCCCCAGCCAATTAACCTCAGGCCCTCAACCATAGCCTTCATATTGTCAACAAAAGGGAACGTCAACACAACAAAATTACCTCTCATTGATCTAATTTGAACATCAAAAACACCCTCCAAGTAAAATTTTCTCTGATTGACTCAACAGATCTGAAGGAGGGTAATTTAGCAATGACGCTTCGCGATAGCCAATCATCCCCTACCACCCAAAATAATTATTAACAAAGAAAATAATTAAACTGAAAGTAAAAATCAATTTAATAAACTAATTTTGTGCCTAAAAAAAATTAGAGTCATTACAAATTTAATTTTCTTCTTGCGTTTTTTGCTATTGTCACCTAAATTTGCAGGGCGGTTGCTGTTCTCCTCCAACTTATTGTGGATATCAAGAGATGAACAAGACTTGGCACGCGAGTTACAAGATTAATTTCTATATTACCAAGATTACAATGGTATGAATTGGAGCAACAAGAAAGGCAAATTGTGTTACAAATGAAACCCGTGCAAGGCCGCTTATCTCAATGATCACTTGACTGAATGTGACCTTTGGGGGGCTTGTATGATCTTCGTCCCATTCATCCAAGTGGTCACTCAGGTATGCGGACTTCTGCGAGTTACAATTGTAACACAGTTTGCCATTGTCATTGCTCAATTTATACTATAGTCCGGAATTGGGAACAACTCAAGTTTTGTTCATTTCTTGATATCCACAATAAGTTGGAGGAGAACAACAACTGCCCTGCAAGTTGAGGGAACAATAGCAAAAAACACTAAAGAAAATTGAATTAATAATTGTTTATAGAAACAAATTTTATGACTACAAAGATATTATGTATCTTTATTCCGAAACAATTGGCACGCCTTTTGTCTTCAATATTTTCTCCAAATGAAAAATTATTTGCTTCCATTTCATTTGCTTCCATCTCTTGCGAAATATCATCTTAAGATTGTTGGTGCAAATATCGTATCGACAATGGAAGTGGATAAAAATAGAGAGATAAATAATTGCTCCAAGGTGCGTCACATTGTTGCTATCCCTTAAGACGATATTCGCCCACATCAATTCGAGTGAATTTGGTGTGCACTGGGTTACTAGCGAATTTGACTTCAAGATACAATGAAGCCCAATCCCAATTGACTATTTGTCCTATGTCATGCATAGACGAAGAAGAACTAGAACACCTTTGGATTTTCCAAGCTAGCCAAAAATAGAAATAACTACATAGAAATAGCTACATACGCCGTCAAGATAGAAATAACTACATACATTATAACTATCAGGGAAATCTATTCCCTTCGGAGTGTCAAAATAGAAATAACTACATACGCCGTCAAGTACCTGGGTGTACGGACGCACCCCAAAGCGATGATAGAAAGCATGCAAGGAACCCGGGCAGGTAGAGCTCCTTGTTGTACTCTGGACCCTCAACAAACTGGCACCTGTAGCCCCCTGCTTCATGGGTTGGAAGTCTTTGATAAAATAGAGGATCCAACTATTCCATGACATTTTCTTGGGATTTGGGGGCGCGTGGAAATTCCCTTGATTTTCCCATCTAGAACCATGCTTGCCCGCAGCCTTGTACGCCAACTTCAGTTTAACCACCATCTCTTGCTCAGTTAAAGAAAACTCAGAAGGATCAAACTCCTCTGTGCCATGGATAGGAAGATGGAGTAGAGCGATGGTGTTTTGCAGCGTTAGACCAAATTCCCCCCAAGGGAATATGAATGTGTGAGTGTCACTACTCCATCGTGACACGAGGAAATCCAAGTGATCATTCCTCTTATTCAGGGTGAGGCTCCACGAGGTCTTTATTGCCTCAAGCAAGCGTGCCTTTTCCAAGATCTTTTTGTGCTCTCTAACCCCATTCACCGTGTCAACCCAATCGCCCCAGTGAGTAGTGGCCGTAGAAGTGGCAGCAAAATGGACTGCACAAAAGGGGAAATCCCACTACAAGAGAAAAGCCCTTTTTCGTCGACCCATTTGAGTCGGCAGGAATTGCCGTCTGAAAAAGTTGTTTAATTGCGACGGCCTTGCAACCCATCTCAAATGGGACTGGTTTGCGTCGGCCAGATCCCTCTCGCAAATAGCTAGTGGCAAATACATTCGTTTTGCGACGGAAGAAGGTGCCGCAACGCAAAAAAATTGATTTTTAGCGCTGAAACAAGGATTCGCGGGGAGCCGAAAATTCTAATTTCGTTTTCAATTTTTGGAGGTTAAATCGGAGGCTATTTCACTTTGCCCTAGAATGTTTGCCCCCCAAAACCCCCGCCCTCTCTCTCTCTCTCTCTCTCTCTCCCCTCATCAGCTTACGCCTTTTCTCTCTGCCCTAACCTTATCTACTTCGGAGGTAGGAAGAAGGTAGCAGCTGCTAATCAGAGACAAAGTAGTCCCACAACGACGCCCGTTGAACACCACGCTCTTGCTACCGCCAGTGATTCACATCGGTATGCTCAAAGAAGCTATTTTTCTTCTCGTTCTCTCACCAGCTATATGCTTGTGTATGTGTTCAATCTATAGTGTTAATTATTGTTAATTATCTATCAAATTTATGCTATTGCATGTTATTGGGCAACCCCACCCCGTTGGGAATGTTCATCTTTTAGTGGAGAATGAGAATTCTTTAAGAAATATTGACTCCAGTGGAATATTAAACTCTTTGTTGTTGAGATCGAAGAACCCACTTAGGAATTAAAAAAGGCAAAATGTCAAACATTTTGTGGGCTTGGGTACAAAAGAAATCTTTTTTTATCAGCAAGTATAGAAGAAATCAATTAATGTACAAAAAATGAAAATTTTCATAACAAACTGTAATCAACACCCACCTAACCACCATGGAGGAATTTCATAACAAAAGAAAAGAAGGGTTATGGGTTTTAGCCAAATCACTCATTTTGATTGAGTAATTTGGAGAGAAATAGGGAGAAAAGTACAAAAATGAAAATTTTAGATTGGCTCTTACTCTTTCTCATGTGATTGTGGGAGTAAAAGGATCCCCTCTCTTATCTCACGATTTCTTACCATCCAAAAGGGCCGTAATAGAAGAATTTTTTTTTTTTTTTCCTTTCAAAAGAAGCAAAACTATAAGCTAGACTTAGAATATATGTTCCACATATAGACAAAAACCTTGGGTGAAGTCTATATTATCACTCTCAAACATAAGGGAAACTCTAGTATTATATATCTGCACGTTTTCTCCAGTATGAGGATATGGTATTCTGTTTTTTTGGGTATTATGAAGAGTTTTTCATGCTAATTCGGAAGAATGATAGTGACATATATGTATGAAATGCTAGTGGTAGAACTGGTTATGGTATTCAACAGTAATATATAACATTGGAGTAGGGATGTATGAAAATTTGGGTTTAGGGACATATGTATTCATCTCCTCATCATTTCTATCTTTTTGGACAAGCTATCTTTCGTATGTACCTTTAAGATTATGATAAGTCTTTTTGTCAACTATTTTCTTTGGTATGAGCATGCCTTAAAGTTGTTTTCAATTGCCTGACTTGTGGAGTTATGATTTTCGAAGAGAGTTGTAGTGTTGGAATGAAAATGAAGTTCCATTATGTTAAATTTCATTGCATCTTGTTAGGTGTAAATCAGGTGCGACACACAAGGTAGTGAATCTGCATGTACAAGTTACTGGCTTAATTATTATGCGGAAAGTATGTTTGCCTCACAGCATGGTGTTTATGTAGTCAACTAGCATTTTCACTGGACAAAAAACTAACTTTGGTGTATCAATGTATGTTAGTGTGTGAAGGCAGATATGACAAAGAGAAAGGCCAACAAACGCCCTCGCACCATGGCTGAGGCACTTGAGATAAGTTTATCTGAGGCAAAACATGCTCCAACACTAGGACCATTGGAGGCGACTCACGCATCTCATACAACAGTACCATCTCAAGCAACAAAGGCATCCCAGGCTCCACAGTCTCAGTCAAGACAGCCAACACAACCGTCCTCAAATGATTTGGGTATGTAGTATTACTTTGAAAATGGAAAGATATCAATCTTTGTATGATGGGGCTGTATCTAAGGAACTCATAAGAACTAGAGTTGCACTTTGGGTTAAATCTAAAGAAGGTGAAAATTACACTGTGGATGACTTCATTTTTAGACTCCAGAGTATTCTGGATGCTGTCTAAATAATCATATACTCTTTCTTTGTTGGATCTCTGGTTGGAGTTGATCTAGATGTTTTATGGTGGGGTTTTGGTTGTAATATGGGGTGGGCCTTGGTGTGTCTAGGTGGGGTTGATCTGGGTTGGTTTTCCAGCTTTTGGTATTTGTTTTTTTCCTTCTAGTTGGGCCTTGGTGCCAATCTAGTTGGAATGTCTCCCTTAGTTGTGATGTTTTTTTCCTTCTAGCCCTTTTAATCTTTGTACCACATTCAAAGATCAATATATTATTTTTTGCTGTTCAAAAAAAAAAAAAAAAAAAAAAACCTTTGTATGATTTCAGCGTCTCAAATTTTTAAATGCTGTAGTTATTTGCGTCTGTTTTTGTTTTTAATTTATTGCCATTATTCTTGCTGCAGTAGTAACTTATGATATTTGTGGATGTTCTACTATATTTAGACAAGTTATAATTTGTATCTGTTGTTGTATCTTTGGGTGTTTTTGCTTTGCGGATTTTCCGTAATGGTAAGTATGTGCTTCTAATCCATGTTCTTCTACTTTACTAATCCGTTTATTAATTGATTTTTCAGCTCCAAAGACATCTACGAAGACGTGTGGTCGAGGCAGTGCTAAGGGCATGAAGAAGTGGGGCACTGGAGCCAAACTTCATGTGATGTTCAATGAGGATTACAAGCCATTGGGAGATGAAGGCACCAAGCTCATTGGACAACTGGGTATTAGGGTGCGCAACCCACACCGAGTCCCGCTAACTTATCTTGATTGGAATGCTGTGCCTGAAGATATCAAAAACACTATTTGGAAGGAGATTGAGGTATAAGTAATAAGTTTTTAAAACTTCTATTTAGGAATTTTTGGACAAAAATTTTACTATTTTTGCTTAACAAAATCTCACTCACATGACAGAATACGTACTCGAGTTTGACTCGGAATCAAGTTTATCGCAATTTCGGTAATTTTGACAGATTACTTTTGGCTGTGTAAACGACCAAACAAGCCCTATAACTTTTAGCCTAAAATCTGAATTCTTTTGAAAGACATAAAGGGCAGTTGAATTATTCAGTTGCCCCTTGGGAGGCAAAGTTTGAATTTCGCCACACAGAACCTCTTTTAATAATTTATACTTTGCTGAAAATGTTTATAGACTTTGACTTTTGAAATGTCAATTTAGTTGTCAAACCAGGAAGATCACAGACTTAATCCCTTCGCATTTTGTGTTAACCAGGGATTTAAAATACCACTACGAGAAAGTCAGTTTACATCCTAAGGAAAACTTTGCTTTGGAGAGAGAGAGAGAGAGAGGAGTTTGAAACTCACACTGGAAATTGTGGAGTGTATTCATGACCAATCTCCTGCTACTCAAGGGATTGAGCAAAGGCTTACGGGAGAGATTGAGAAGAAGCTGACGGGAGAGATTGAGCTAAGAGGAGAGATTGAGCAGAGACTAACAGGAGAGATTGAACGTAAACTTGATGACATGGTCATGGCTCATCTAGCACGCGTGGGGGCTCAGATGGCCTTATTTGAGTCTGTTGGTGGGACAAATGGGACTGGACAGGTATTTTCTAAATGCTTCAATTTTTTTATTGCTATGTATATATAATCATGTCATAGTAACCAATGATATTGGTACGCATAGGGTCTGAATGTAGCTAGCAGGCAACCTAGTGAGTCTGTGGGAGATGACATTCAAGATGGTGAGCAAAATGCCTCTCCTTTAGTAACACGTTCTCCACGACTTGATGAACAGGTGTGTCCACTCTCAATTTCTGCAAATGCTTGTAAATGTTGACAGGTTGCTTTAAGTTATACATTACTCATTTGCTTTCCCATTTGTTGGGGGAAAATCTGGGTAGAAGTAGTGTGTAATTTGTCTTCTGATGAAGAGTGGAATCAATACGACTACACGAGCCATCCTTCATTGGCTGTAGTCGTGTGGCTAGTTTTTTTCTCAATCTACATCGTGCGGCTTACGGTTAGTTAGATGCCTTAAAGAGTGAATAGTAGCATCAGCAGTACAATTAAATTTTCAGTGATCAACATTGTCAATGTTCCTATCTACTGCTTCATTGACGGGACTAGGGCTACATTTTATATGCTGAACTTGTGCAAGCATGTTGGCCTTTAGAAAGGATTAAGATCTGTGACAGCATACAAGCTAATTTGTGGCACCGTTATCGGGTTTGGAGAGTATAAAACTCTAGTTTCTGTCCATAATCTGCCACATTGACCATTGTCTTACTTTAGCTTTAGTTTATTAAATGCACGTAAATCGGTAAAGAAGATAAGAGCATGGATAATGAAATACACCTGGGTTTGATTCTATCATTTGCAAGCTTTCCATAATTATGAAATACTTTAAGCTATTAGAAGAAACATGTCTATTGCCATGTGATGCTGTTGCTGTTCTGCCTACCAAAGCCAAAGATGCAAACACTTGGGTACTGTTAAAGTCTAGCCAAGAACTTTCTGCAGCTGCTACTTTTGAGGCTAAGTTATCATTGATTTCAAATTTGTGTCTAGCAAAGTGATCAATATTGAATGACTGAATCAGTATATTTATGGATACACCTAGGTACTGGTATATTTTTCTTTCCCCTATTTCCTTATTTATGATTAGCTGGTTGATAATAAAAATGTGGATATTAATCTGAACTTGTTATTGTAGGATGGACAAAAGGTAATCTTGGTAAGTTACACTATTCCAAAGTACGATGTGGCTGAAGGAATTGTTATTAGTAATGACCCATTGGTAAAAGTAGACGGAAAGCCATTGGGTTCTGATTTTTGGAAAGTGTTAGTTAAAAAGGCTAAAAGGCCTAATGCTTCTTTGGAAAGACCACGCAAAAAAATCCGCACAGTTGCTGATGTTGTTGGCTGCTTTGTTGCTTGGCGTTCTTGTGATGTATGTACAAAATATTATTCTTCCAAATGTGATTGCAAATGTCTACATAATTGCATATCAATGCCTCATTCTTGTATATCTTGTTTTTCAGGCGTTTGTCGAGGGCGAAAACGAGTATTGATCGAGAAGCTGCAATATATTTTTTTTGGTGGAAAGAAGCTGCGATATTTTGGATTGCACTTTTTTGAATGGATGTATGTGTTAAACTAAACTAATGTTTCTACTTTGTTTGATGTACTATTGGTGTGGTCTACTTTAGCTTTTATTTCTTATGAACATGTTAGAACAATGTTACCTGGACCTCTCATCTTGGAAGTGAATCCAATTAATCAATGTTGGTTTTTGAATGTAGAGAGTTTCTGTATTAGAATGGATGAGGATATGGTTTGGATGGATTGTTGTTACCCAAACATATGCACTATTATGCAGGTTAGAATAGTACGGGTAATTTGGGGAAAAAAACTGAGCGAGCACAATTGGTCTTAGATTGTTTCGATGTTTCTTTTTTGCGACGGCACCATCCCAGACGCGTAACATTCAATTAAATAGCCGGGCTATGGCGACGGCATTAACCTGATGCAAAAGGAATAGTATTTGCCACGGCAAAGCCACCCGATGCTAATAATTATATATTTTTTCTTTCTTTTAGAGTCGGGATCACAACTGACTCAAAAAAGAATATTTGCCGTCGTAATTACTTTGCGACGGCCCTTGCTGACGCAAAAAACTTTTTGACACCCCACTATTGGCGTCCCCCATACTGCCGTCGCATGGCCGTCGCAAAAGACTATTAGCGTCGGCCATGTTACCTTTTGCGATGGGGGAGGGCTTGACGCAAAAAGCCTTTTCTCTAGTAGTGTCCCCCCTTTCTATGCAAAGTCGGAGAATAGACGACAGAGGAACCAGATCACCATCTTCAATAGGCACCTCCGGGACAATGGGCAATATATTGCTGGGACCTTCTGATGCAGGGCGCCTTATGAACTACAGAAAAAGACGTGCAACAATCGAACACAAACACGAAAGTTTAGAGAAAACGCTCTCTAGACTCTTTTATCATTCAATAATACTCAAAAAACTCTCCCGCCCTTAAGGCTTACAACTTATTATATAAGAAACCGGAAACCCTAATTGATTTGCCCCGAGAAGGAAGCCAAATCAATAAAAAACGCAAAATTACCAAAAATGAAAAATTCGGAATTAATAGCAAAATAAGAAACTAGATAAAATTTCAGAATGTTTCCCAAAAGCGCAACTTAATTCGGATTTTCCTTGCCCAAGTAATTGGCAAGTCAAATCTTTCCTTAAACGGCAAATTTGGACATCCAGAGCCCTAAACAGCGACGAAAGCCCCAAAAACGACGTAGGCCATGGCATAAGCGATGGGTCTTGACCGTTGGGCCGATTCGGGTCCGACCCAAGTGGGCCCAACGCAAAATTCCACAGCGGCATAATTACGATTTTGCCACCCGAGGCTTAAAACGCCGAAAGTACTCTTCCTCCTTGGCTACTGCATCACCTTCTCTCCAACGGGTTGTAGGACTCAACCTTTTCCGAAAAGGGTCTTACTTGCCTTTGAAGTATGGCACCCTACGCCACTGACTATCTGGTGGGATTGGGCTGCCTTGGTCTAATGTTCTACCCCCTACGACGGCCTCACCACAAACCATCTTAAAGAATACTTGAAGGTGAAGAAAGAAAGAAAGGACATGACTCGAGAAATTAGAAAGAAGGCGGACCTATTGCTAGAGAGAAAAAGTGATTTGAGGAAAATAGAAAAAATCAAGGGTCTCGTCTGATACTTATAGAAGAGATAAAGCAATGGTCATTGACATAATCACAGAATCAAGGGACCGACGTAATAATGGCAAAGTACAACTGAAAGGATGATTTTCCGAAAGGTTTTGAATATTGGATAAGGCATTGATGTCGCTTGCGCGTGAGAAAGAGCATGAAAGTCATGTCACGTGTCTCACACGCGCGTGGGGGGCTAAGTTGACTAAAGTCAAAGCTGACCATCAAATAAAGTGATGATAGGTGTCATACCTGATCGCGCGACATGTGGCTCGGTCGCGCGGCACAGACCGCGCAAGTCACTGGCGCAGCGTTGTCCTCTGCGGTAATCTCCATTTTGCGCGCTGCTAAGGCCGATGGAAGAAATATTTATCTGATCATGGGCCATCCATCCATGGAGAAAAGCCCATGACCCACGTAGCTAGTGCGGCCCATATAAATGGACGAATATGCGAAAAACTAGTCTATTTTAGCCCAAGTAACTATATTTGCTCCAGTCTAAAGGTAGGACCCAAGTGGTCCTCTGAGGCTTGGCAGCGGTACAGGCGCGACCAATCAGATCGCGACCTTGTTCAAACGAAAATGAAGGGAGATCTAGTAGTTTGGTGGCTATAAAAGAATAGAGGATTCGCCGCGAGAGGAGTGGAATAGCGCGCCACTGCACGGGTCAGCTGCACAGTAGGTGACGCCACCCGCTCAACAGAGTGTGTCATCCTAAAGACGATAGCCTGCCACCTTACCATTCCCTTCACAATTCTCAGAGAGGTGATTCTTGGCAGAGTGTGTCATCCTAAAGAGAGAGAGTGGGTATTCACTGATTTGGAAGAAAAACATTCTTCCCACTGAGGTCATCCCATTCTCTAGGTCACCAGAGTACATAATGGATATATTAGTCAGAGAGCAATCTTTTGCCTTAGTCTTTTCTGTACACACCTACTCTATTCTTCACCCTTCTTTCAGATCGATCACTTCACTCTCCTCTGATTGTTCATTATTGGCTATTCTTACCTCTCTAGCTCACGTATTCTTTCTTGAATGTTGACTAAGCAAAGAACCTTACTTATAAGAAACAAATTTTAGATATTAAAATTTTTATGGTCATTAATTTTGAGTATAACGTCAATTACATTCATGACATGGGTATAGGAAATACATATTCATCACTTTGGTGTCATCACTTTTCATGTCCTATACTGAAATATTACTTAACCATAATACATGAATTTAACAAACATATAGGCAAGTAGTGGTTAGCTCATGCGGTAGAACTCTTGGATGTCCCACACTGCATCCCGAGATCGAGTTTCATTCCTCCTTCCTCCATGTAATAGATTAGGAATGACGAATGGAAAAAAAAAAGTTAAAAAAAAGTTTTAAAAAAAAAACATATAGATTCCTAAACCTATGGCATTATTATCGGCAATGAGCAAATGCTAAGGCTCTTACTGTTTCATTGGAAAATCATGTTAGCAAATTCTTGTGATTTTTTTCTCAATAGAAAAGCACTTTTTTCGCCTTGAAAGATGTGCGAAATGTCAATTAACAATATGAATGTTTTTTTTGTCTTCAAAAATTATTATTCCACCATAATAATGAGCACTACAAGAACACGTGGTGAATAGGGGTCTTGGAGAAATTAAAATCGGGTAGATAAAATATCAAGGGGTGATAAGATAGTAGGTGATAAAATCTCTTATGGAGGGTGAACCTATATTGATGTGATGTTTATGAAGGGAGAAAAAAAAAGTAGATGGTTTGTGTCACGCTCCGGAATTTAAACATAAGTAAATATACCTTTCCTCCGTAGAGTATCTAAGTAATTCTTTGTATGTGGGACCAACAGTCATCTCACGACATCAATTTCATTACATAAATCTCTGAATTCGAATGGTGTTGTGGATTCTATCGAGAGAGATAAAGAAACAAAACTATGCTAATAATTGAAGATAATTGTTAAAGTATTGGTTTTGCCACTTTTGAAACTTTGGACATTATGCAATAGAGAGTTTCAAATCATAAGTGGTGACTAGTTTTTTATTAGACATCTTATTTTGCAAGTGTAGTGGAATTTGTTCTAGCTTTGAAATTAAAAGTTAAAATGAAGTAATATACGAAATATATGAGAGTAATTGGAAAGAGAATAATTTATAAAGGAAAATTTAACGCGGAATTGTCCTAGCTTTGAAATTAAAAGTTAGAATGAAGTAATATACGAAATATATGAGTAATTGGAAAGAGAATAATTTATAAAAGAAAATTTAACGCGGAAATGTAAAAAAAATAAAATAAAATAAAAAAAGAGAGAGTTGAGAGTGGCCACAGGCCCACACTAGTCCTAGCCTCCCTCCGACTCTATTGCAGGCCTTGTCATTTTTTAATCAATGAACTTATGAAAGTATGGAAAATAAGAAGGGGAGTGATTTTCACACCCCCCAAATTGTTATCCACACCCCTTTTTTGTCTTCTAGTGAAGTTTTTATGTGTAAAAATGTCACTAAAAGACAAAAAGGGGGTGTGGATAACAATTTGGGGGGTGTGAATATCAATTACCAATAAGAAAGTGCAACACCACAATGAGCACGTATGCCCCTGCTTTTTTTCAATCGAAGGAACGTATATCAACCCGATATAAGAAAACGTGGTGTCCAAATTAGCAAATCAAATAACACAGTTTATTGAGTTTGCAATCAAACAGGATATGTCAAAAATCAGAAATCGCAACGGTTTTTCCGTTTGTTAAGGAGAACGTACGGAAATCGCAACGGTTTTTCCGTTTGTTAAGGCACTTCACTAACGATGGCACTTTCTCTATCCGTTCGGCCTACCATGTTGCCAAAGCATGTACTATGCCCCACCGATCCTACGAGCCTGGTCAGTCAAGCTCAGGTAACCCACTATCCTCTATCCTCTTTGTGGAAAACTATTTGGTGCTTGCATATCCCAAACAAAATTAAGATGTTTCTTTAGAGATGCTCCCATAATGCTATTGCGGTTTTCTCTAATCTCAATTGAAAAAATGTGGATGTCTCTCCTTACTGTCCTCAGTGGAAGGATCACTATGAGACGTTAGAACATTTGATTTTTAATTGTAAGTTTTCTAGAGAAGTCTGGTTTCTGTCCCCTCTTGGGAGCTCTTCATCCAATTCTTGGGATCAAATTTCGTTCAAAGACTGGTCGTTTAGTATTTCACAAAGATTGCCGACTGGGAATTGTATGGAAGGTATGGGTGAACTGATTGCGTCAATCTGCTGGTCCAATTGGAAAGCTGGGAACAAGACTTATTTTGATAGGGAAGTCTGGTCTCCTAGTTTTATTTTAGACAAGGCCATTACCTTTATTTCAGAATTCAAGGAAGCAAATAGCCTTAAATCGTCCCCTCCCAGATCATGCTACCCCCCTCCAATTCTATTTTGGACTCCACCACCAGTGGACGTAATTAAGCTTAATGTAGATGGTGCTACGAATAAGAATTCTGGTCTGGTTGCAGTTGGGTTGGTTGCCGGAGACGGTTATGGGAATATTCTGGGTTGGGCCTCTTTGCCCTTCAAAGGCTTGTTCTCCCCTGAAGCTATGAGGTTCAGAAAAGCAATGGTGTTCGCGGCTAATTATGGACTTACCAATATCATTATAGAAGGGGATTCTTTGCAATTAGTCAATCCTCTGGTTCAAAAGGGAATTTTTTTCGGATTGTTGTATTGAGCTTTTGTCATTGTTTTCCTCCTGCACCTTTGTGCATGTGAATCGATCATGCAATAGGGTAGCCCGTTCGTTTGCTAAACAAGCCCTATTAGGCATTCATTTAGTCAATTGGGGGGGTCCTGTCCCCCAATGGCTAATGAACCTTTGTTTTGATGATGCTCAGTCTCTGGACCATGAGTTGCACTAATAATATCCAATTGCTTTTTCTGTGGAAAAAAAAAAAAAAAAAAAAGGAGAACGTACGGAATTTAATTGTTCCAAGAAGAGGTAAATTTTGTATCCGTAAAGTCGACCGTGGCCTAGGGATTTGATAACTATCATCTCCTTCCCCGCTTATCATATAGCACTTCTCATCACTATTCTAAGAGCATCATCATCAGCCAAGGCAAAAGCAAAATGCCATGTAGGCTAATTTAGCTAGTCGGAGGCACAAAATGGCCAGAAAATCAGCCTCAATACTCTTACTAACTAGTTTGTAAAATTTTACATTTGCTATAGTTTCTAATCTCTTTGCGACGTAGCCTTTGTGGCGTAAATCAATTGTCTGTGTGGCGTAACCTTGGTGGCATGACCTATGTGGTTGAATGTGGGATATTAACTAAAATTTGTGTTGCTTAAATATGTTGGATTATCAATGTTGATCATGCTTTGTTTGAAATGGCTTTATGAAATTTTCCTAATAATTTTTGAGGATTTGTAGGGTGAGTAGATTGTAATATTCGTTCCAAAGTATTGGAGTAAGCTTATTAAAAGAAAATGTGTCAAGTGTATCTTCTCACAATAATCTCTTGTACCTTAGATGGGATTGTTAGAGTTTGTTGTGGAAAAAAAAAATTGTGTGCAGAAGAAACGTGGAGTTTATATTTGATCACTAAACAATTTGGCACAATTTCGGATTACATTTGTAGTTGGATAAATAGGTAAGATGGGTTGTGATCCAGTACTGATGTAATCTGTTTTTTTTTTCCTCCACATATATAACTTGTGAAATTAACTAAACGATATCCGGTCAACATATTTTTTAACGTGGCTAATCATTTAACGAGATCTCAAATGTGAACGTTTTCGAATCAAGGAAGTAGGCCATTGTTGGACCCAAAATTGGGCCAACAGGACCGTGGAGTCCAAGAGATAGGATCATCCTCTAAAATGAAACTTCGAATTAGTCTGATCATCTAGTATGTTTTTTTTAATAGGGAAATATTGCTGCAATACTCACCCATATTTCATTGTGTACACCACCCACATGTGAGTGAGGGTGTGGTAGAATGTGTCTGTATCAGTTTTGGTGTACAATATGCATCCC
Organism: Vaccinium myrtillus; assembly: GCA_016920895.1. Taxonomy (NCBI): domain Eukaryota; kingdom Viridiplantae; phylum Streptophyta; class Magnoliopsida; order Ericales; family Ericaceae; genus Vaccinium; species Vaccinium myrtillus. Next base: position 86,585 of record JADGMU010000576.1, on the reverse strand, counting down.
TTAAATTGCCTTAAATTCATTAAATTTTACACAAAATTCGTCTAACAATTCCAACACCATTTGAATATTGATTCACTAGCATTCAACACGTTCGATAAACGGGCAATGAAAAGTATATTAATGTGAACTTTTTTTTTATGTTGTTTCATGGAACAACAAACACAATGCTAGTAAGGGAAAAGGGTGAATGTGTACATAATTTGGAGATGAAAACCAACCATTGTTATGTGCTCTACGAACAAATTATTGTTACAAACAAAGTCAAATGTAGATTGAAAAGAACAAAATCTCATACAAATGGAATCAAATTGTTACTAAAAAACAAATGAAGGGTGATCGTGGAAACCATGATTGGAGGAAAATCATCAAAGTTGTCATGGTCATTTCAGAGCATGTGAAATTATAATTGAGAGGTGGGATCATATCTATATTAAAATTAATGGGGGCTTTCGAACAACACATTCGAAGAACTAAGTAAAAATAAAAAGTAAAAGAAAATGAAGAAATAAATGTTCAATTACATACCTCAATTCATGGACAATATTCTTTCTCTATTGATTTTTCAGCGACTTGGTGTTGCGGAAATGCTACTCCGAAATATTGTTCTGCAGGTAGCACAGGGAATTAACCGTTCTAATCAATTGCTATGTTTGTGAAAAGTAGATCGAGCAAAAATAACAAAAATAAAGCATGAAACTTTTCAAAGAAAAAATATATAAGGAATTGGGGAGAGAAAATAGGGAAGTCGGGAGAGAAAATAGGGAAGTTAGAGATGGGGTGGGAGTCGTGGGACACGTGGAAAATTAAAAACCGAGGAAATTATCGAGTCATGGGATGTAATCTAATTGAAAAATTGGATTGGATTGCTACGTGGTAGAGAAAACCAACTTTTAAGGCATTGTGCCCCAAAGACTCTCTCCTCTCTTTCCCATGCACATCGTCCACGTTTTTTTCTCCCCTCCTCTCTTAATTTTAAAAAATCAAAAAGAAAAACCAAAACTTTAGAATTGATGTTTTGGAGAATTTGGTAGCTAGGTAAAATACATTGCTATTGGGTCTTGACTAGCGTTGTGCCCATTTGATACCCAAGGCCAGAGAAAATACAGCTCCGGCTTCGTGTATCGAACGGACACAACGCTAATTGATAAAAAGATGATGAACCTTCGAATTTGGATTTTGTGTTCCTTAATCTTGTTTCAAATTTGTAACCAAGTGCTATCAGCTATGGTTCTCAATTTGACGTAGGACAAGATATAGACCCCTATTATTTATGAAAATATTATTTTAGTAATAATTTTTATTTACGATTAGTATTAGGAGATTTTACTTGTGCTGCCTGTTTTGCAAGTTTTTAGTTTAATTTTGGTTAGATTTTATTTTATTTTCTTTTAGCAAATAGTCTAGGTTTCCAAGTAATACCTTGCTTCACTACAAGAAATCAGGGTTTTTGCGAGGAAATAAATTCCTCGCTAAATGCCATAATTTCCTCGCAAAAGGTTTTTTGCGAGGTATTTTCATTCATCGTTCGTTCCTCGCAAATGGGTAGTCTCCAATTGTTTTTTGCGTCCAAAATTCTATTTCCTCGCTAAAAAGATTTTTTTTTTGCAAGGAAATTTAACTTGTCGCTAATGAGTGAACCCTTTTGCGAGGAAATTCATTTGCGAGGAATTTCATGTTTTGGCGGTTTGGAATTTTCCTCGCAAGATGGCGAACCCTTTTGCGAGGAATTTCATGTGTTTGGCGATTCAGAATTTTCCTCACAAAATGGTGAACCCTTTTGTGAGGAAATTCATATGTTTGGCGATTCAATATTTTCCTCACAAAATGGTGGACTAGATAGCAACAACTCAAATTTCCTAGCTAAATATACATGTTTACTAACAAATTATTTCCTCGCAAAATGGAGCACTCGAAAGCAACAACCCAAATTTCCTTGCCAAATGTGCATGTTTAGCGACAAAGAATTTCCTCACAAAATGGTACACTTAGTAGCAACCAAACAAATTCCCTTGCAAAAAATCACTTTTTGGCGAGGAAACAAATTTTTGTCGCAAAACAAAAATTACATTTTGCTAGGAAAAATATCCTCGCAAATTTAAAAAAAAAACAGTTTTCTTTTGGCGAGGAACTTCACAAAATAACTCTTTTAGCGACAAAAAAGCTACCAACTGTTTTCATTTTGATTCCTGTCATACAATGACCCGCTATATATATAATTCAAATAGTACAATTCATCAAAATCAAAGGCAATGACGGAAACATTAAGCCATTTCACAAATGTCAAAATATGATACTTATATACCGAGAACATATTACCATGTATCAAGTATATATACAAAAACCACTATGGACTAAATTATGTACTATTAAGTACCAAAAGAAAAGGCTGATCCAATATCATCTTCCTCCATGTAGAAGTCCCAAAAACCAAAGGCATCCCCTTCTTGCATATTGAAGTCCCAAAAAAAGGAAGGCAAAAAGCAGCTGTCCTCAAAACATCATTGGTCCCCCATCTAGCACTCCATTGCATCTTTATCCCCCAATGGATCACCATAATTTGTTGAGCAATCTGCAAAACGTTTACAAATTTTAATCTTTTTTTTGCAAAGCAAAAAAAGGTTTCATTAAAACTATATAAATCCGATACAAGCATGAGGGAGAGCAAAAGAAACGATATCACAGCAAGAGGGAAACATCCCAACTAGGTTGGCACATAACCTACTCCACAATCAAATGCCTCAAAATCTCCCAAAATGAGACAAGGTCGGCTAGAGATCAACCCTTCTCATAAGACCATATATCTGGACACTGAAAGTCCAATACAATAAGGGAAAGAACAAGCCAAACAAGGTTGTGACAAAAGCAGAAGCATAAGACATCCATCCACATTCATGGTCTTTAAGATATGCTATCATCAATTGCAGATCATCCCAAACTTTCGACATTATTTCAATTTGAAGGATATGTTCTCAGCAAAATAGATCGACAACCACATTCAATGAAGAAACAAGTGGGGAGAGCCCAGAACTATACGTAAATGATCCCAGAGGATTGCCACAATTCAACCACAAAACATCCAGAACTATAAGGTAAATGATCCCAAGGATTGCAATAACCCAGGTCAAAGGGAACTGGCCTGGAAAGGTTATTTTTTGATAGATCAAGGCGTTCCAATTTAGATGCATTGCCTAGAGTGAGACAATGATGTCCCACCATAGCAAAATACGAGTGAGAAAGTCATTAGCCACTGTCAAAGCTTCAATATAAGTGTAAAATTCATAAATGCAAACAAAAGTACCATTGACAATCATCATGTGCTTAGGCCCTAAAATAATTAAATTGGCATTGTAGGAAACAGTGTTTTAGAAACTTTCATTACCGACAGATGAGAATGAAACTGCAGAACTTTATGTTTGAAAGATAAAAGAAAGCATTACCCAAACTGTCAACAATCAATCTATCAATGGCAATGGCCATAAACTTTCTTAGCAGATACTTCTATTATGGAGTGAAACAGTGTGTAAACATTGCATAATGCTCCAAAAATTTCTTTAACAGACGCAAAAGTAGACCTGTCTAAACCTAAGAAAGGAGGACAACTCTTGCAAAAAGTAGTAGCACTGCTGTGTGCTTGTAATGTAAACTACTTGTATAAACATATTGCAACTAACCCATCGTTTTTTTCCCTCATAAACTATCTCAGAAAACTTTCATTTGCCATAATGCAGTATAACTGGAATAAAAGGGTACAAAAAATCACTTTTGAATAAGAGGAACAATCTTCATTCATTTGGCTTCCATTGCACGTACTTTCCTCATAAAGTGCACAACAATAATTTCAAAATGGGCAAACATTATAAACAAAAGTACTAGACCCAAAACAAAAGTTAATAAGCAATGCTTCACCATTTCGGATACCTAAATCAAAATTGATCATCCAGGACAGCAAGGCACAATATGTGACACTTCCTAAATGATATGAATACTCTATTGAAATACGTAAGTAACATACTACATCATTATTAGGGGAGAGAGAGAGAGAGAGATGTAGTCCAGGTGTGAGAACATGTACCAGGAGTCAAGGATTCACTTGCTTGCACAGACTCAGATATGTGTGGAGCAACGGATGAGTTGTGCTCTGGATTATTTAGCATAGATTGCACAGCAGGGGTAAGCACTGATGTTGTAGTGACACCTTGAGAAGTCGTTCCACGACCACCTCGTCCTCGACCTCTAGTAGACATCTTTGCTTAACTATAAGACAAAAAAAAAAAAAAAAAATAGACCAATCATTAAACATGATATAAAATTGAAAGAAGAGTACATTTCTACTGAGACAGATAGTACATCTTACGAAGAAAATGAAGCAAACATGCCTAAATAAGAAAAACGTGACTCTTGTATCTGCTTCACCTTATTTAGCATTTTTATATTCTTTTTAGCTTTTCAACAACCCACATCCATATGAAAAAATTGAAAATTAAAATATGATCTACCTAAATAATACATAACCAGAAAAATGGTCTACTAAAAACGACGTCTCATAAAGAAGAATTAGCCAAAGATTTGTAAAGAGATGTTACACGCCAATCAAGTACACAGTTCCTATTATATCCTAAAATTTTCAGTTGAATATACAGCAACTAAGTATGCATTTGTATCAAAATTCAAGCATAGAAAGGAAGGCAAAAAGAACCAACAAATGTATCAATCATCATTAGAATCACAACTTCAATCTTTTCAACAAGACTCATTCGATGGTCCAGCAATTTGAAACACAACAAAAAGAAACACGCGTAGAGAAAATTGACTATAGTTGCAAAAGTAAGAAGAATATAACTCTCACAGGGAAGTCATTTTTGGTGTAATGACTACTCAAATTTACTTGTAACTCTTTGTTTGGTACAGATAAAGGAATCCCCCCATCCCCATCACTACTTTTGGACACTTTTTCTCTCCCCAACAATGACTCCTTCCTAGGTCCCCTCCCCCCCTCACTTGATGCCACAACAACACTGCACCACTTGTTAAGTACTCTAGAAGATATTCTTTCTTTCCCTCAAAATTCCTTGCTTCAACCACTTGATAAAAACCCAAAGAATACCAAACTTCCAGAACAAAAAAACAGAATACCAAACTTTACTGGGTCTTCAATAATGACGTACCCGTAGCAAAGCTCACCACCTTCTTTGTCTTTTTTATTGTTTTTTTAATCACCTACCATACTTATTAATACGGTGTTTTGCCTTGACTTTAAATGGCTCCCACTACCATGACCTGAGAACCCAAAAACATACTCAAACTTGTAGTATGATCACGTGCTGAAGTATCACACTATTGTCGATACCAGTGACATTTAGGGTACATATTTCATGCATCCCTTTGTCTGGAATTCCTAGCATTTTACATGTGCATGAAAATCCAAAACTTCATCCTTGAATTCGTGACTATCGTTAGGATTGAAAACAAGTCGAGCCTAATCGAGTTTTCTTTTGCTCAAGTTCCGCTCATCTGTAAATGAGCCAGCTGCTCTTCACAAGCCGAGCCTGTTTTATGTACGAAACAAGATTCTATAACGAGCCGATTGAGCCTATACATACGAGCCAAATTCTGTAGTGTAAAGCTCGACTCGTTTACCAAACGAGTCCAAAACTCGAGGTTGAATTCGACTCGATTACTAAACGAGCGAAGTACATAAAGACATACATCAGGAAGTACATACAATCCACTGGAAGTACATACATCAGGAAACGAGAAATTTCCAGAAGGAAAAACAATTTCTACCAAAAAAAAATTACAACAAATCAATTGGGCTTAGGATATTTGGAGGAAGATATGGGAAAAGAGAGTTAGAAATTTACAACCGTACCTGAATATGAGACTCAAGCGATTAGAGAGAGCCGATTTTCGGTGCTTGATACTCCGGTTGAAATGTAAATCAGTGAGGCGAGCAAGGTTTGGGTATTGAACAGAGAAGAGAGAGTTAAGCTTTGTTCACATGGAAATTCTCAAATCAAACTACAAAACAAGCAAAATCGAAAAGACCCGGTGCTCGAAACATACCAAAGAAGCAGAGATGAAAGCCCTAATTCTGCAAATCTACGTACCAAATTAGCTGTATTTGTTCGGAGAGAGATTCACCCAATTTCTGGATTACCCATTTGTGAGCAAAGGAGCGATTGGTACTCAGAGGAGGGAGAGGTCTAACGTGTATAAGGAAGGGTGAGAAGCGGTGAGAGAGAGTATTACAGTGGAAGGTGTATAAGGAAGGGTGAGAGAGAAACGGTGATTGACGCCGTTTTCAAGCTTTTTTACCCATTTTTCCCCTTTCGGCCCGCCCAAATTTTCCCCAGTCCCGCCAAAGTTTTTCCCCAGTCCCGCCCGATTTATTGGAAATTTCAAAAATTACCACATAAATTATTCCTCACCAAAAGATTTCCCTTTTATTAAAATTAATTTCGTTACCGATACTAATATGTAATGGACCGCAATAACCCACATACTAACGATCAATCCCGTTAATTTGATTTAGTCTGTCAATGTAACCAATCACGTAATTTTCTAGCTCAATCGGGTTCAGAAAGCCCCTTCATCATCAGGACGTAAATTTATTAATAAAATAATTTTTTTTCCAGATCAAATGTCTAACGCTACTCGATTAAATTCATTCTGGAACAAAATTATCTAATCCATATGATGTAAAATATAGACGGTTTCGATAGCAAAAAAATACCTTGGGTGGGGCTCGGTCATGTACTATAAGACTTTAATACCTCCGGACGTATTAATGTGATCTGATCATGTGGGTGTCGATATCTGATGATCACCAATTTTAGTAAAACTGATGGCATAAGTAACACGTGAAATCCTAACGGTTGAGATTGACTATTGAAAAAATATACTCGGTAGTGACCTTTAGAAAATTTGTACGTTCAACTGACTTGATAATCATGCTAAGTCTTGTGCTGTATTTGAATGTACAGTAGCCACACAAATGAAACATAATCACGACGATCGAAATTGTTGAGTTCATTGTGCTTGTTGATTGAATTGTTCCTGAATTTTTTTGGCTCTATCGGGGTTAGAAAGCCCTTTGATCGGGTTGCAATTTATAATAAACTAAGCTTGTGCAGTCCTAAATGTACATTAGCTACACAACTGCAATACAATACTGACGATCGAGATTGTTGATTTTGTTGTGCTCATTGATTTAATAAGTCATGTAGAATTTTGGCTCAATCGGGTTTATAAAGTGTCCTCATCCATAAGGAAAATTTGCCACATCTTAGGCTTTTAGCAACCAAATTAAATTTCGATTGCCTTGTAAAAACCAACTTCATTGGAGGAAATAAAATTCCTCCCAAAATGTTTATTCCCCAAAATCTTGTTCCCGCCCCTTGGAAATCTGGCGACTTTTTTTCAAGGGGACAATTAGCGAGGAATTTCGGATTTTCCTCGAACATACTCATGGTTGTCATTTAGCGATGAATTTTAATTTCCTCGCAAATAACCCTATTTTATTTTATTTTTTTTTGGCAGCAAATCAAAATTCCTTGCAAAGTGGTTTCAACATTAAAATGCCTTTTAGCGACAAAATTTTATATTGCCTTTTAAATACAAACTTTTTTGCAGCAACGAAAATTCCTCACAAATTGTTTAGACCTTTAGCATCCAATTAATTTAACACAAAAAATCATTATTGCCTTTAGTAACAAAATTTTCTATTTCCTCGCAAATTGGCTGCAACAGTTTGCGAGGAATTTTTGCAATTCCTCGCAAATACATATCTGGCGGGAGAAATTATTGGCGCCAAAGTTTTAGCGGAGTTTTATCAAGGAAATATTCTTTCCTCGCAAAAAAAAAGGTGTCTTTAGCGAGGAAAATTAATTTTTAGTGAGAAAATTTAATTTCCTTGCAAATAACCACATTTTTTTTTTGCAAGAACCAAAATTCCTCGCAAATTGGTTTCAACATTAAAATGCCTTTTAGCGAAAAAAATTTATATTGCCTCGCAAATACCAACATGTTTGCAGCAACGAAAATTCCTCACAAATTGTTTACACCTTTAGCATCCAATTAATTTAACACAAAATATCGTTATTGCCTTTTAGTAACAAATTTTTCTGTTTCCTCGCAAATTGGCTACAACAATTTGCGAGGAATTTTTTGCAATTCCTCGCAAATACTTGTATGGCGGGAGAAATTGTTGGCGCCAAAGTTTTAGCGACAAGTTATATCAAGGAAATATTCTTTCCTCGCAAAAAAGGTGTCTTTAGCAAGGAAATTAATTTTTTAGCGAGGAAATTAATTTCCTCGCCAAAACTTTGGCCCATTACCAAGGGAATATTAATTTCCTCGCAAACAGTGTGCCTTTAGCGAGGAAAGTTTCAGCAAGGAAACCAATTTCCTCGCTAAATGCCTGATTTCTTGTAGTGCTTGGTCACCACTCTAAGTAATTTCCTTTTAGTTAGGACTCGTACTAGTATAAATAAGGATGTAGCCTATGGGCATATTTAGCTTTTAATCAAATATAATTCAGAGTTATTTCTCTTTCTTCTTGTGGATTCAAGAACCTCGTGGATTCGAGACCTAATTTCGTTTGAACTAGTACGCAACTAGTTTCTCGTGAATTCCGCTGCGTCAAATGGTATCAGAGCAAGATCGTTTCTGGCTCGATAACACCTAACAAAGTTGAAAACACACCACTCGACGTTGCTCAAGGGCTTGCTGATCTAAGGGCGGTGGTTGAAGAACAACAAATGTGGTTCACAGATTTTCAAACAGAAATCCATGAACCGTTGTGGCAGCTGTCTGTATGCCTCGACCAAGGAGCAGTAAGGGTTGAAGAAGATCGCGCGGAGGGAGTTGCCCAACGCCGTCCTCTTAACCAGGTTCGGGAACACGTGATGGGATTTGCCCAACGCCAGCCCGGTAACCAGATTGTAGTTGGGAGATACCCAACTAACTGTGCTGATATTGAGGAATCAGAACCCGATTTCAGGTCTTATGATAATTTGCCTAAATTAATTGGTTATGAGTATTTTGAAGATATTTTAGATTGGATTTTAGATATTGATGATTTCTTTGAGTATGTGAGAATGGCGTCTGAAATAAAGTGGAAATATTTGCTGGCAAAACTTACGGGACGAGCGCTACGATGGTGGTTAGATATGAAAGATAAGAGAGAACGGTTGGGAAAGCGTCGCATTCGCACATGGTCAAGAATCAAAAGACTTATGATGGAGAGATTTTTGCCATGGAATTATGAGCAACTTTTGGAAGAAAAATATGGGCCAAAGCAACAACATACAATTCACACATCTACTGATGTTGTTGAAGAAGCTTTTAAAGAGAAAGTTGATGTGAGTAGTAGTGGCAAAGGGAACATTATGATTCAAGTTAATGATAAGAAAATCGATATGGAGGTGGGTGAGAAGCAGAAAATTGATATGGATGTTGGAGATCAAGTTCTTGACGATCCAATTGATTTTTCAATGGAAGAAATTGATGTTGCTAATTCATCTGATGACTCTATGGTCAAGCTAGCCTATCTCAATGAGCCAATTGTTGATGTGTCAACCAATACCAAGATGAAACAAGATCAAGAGTATCTACAAAGTTCAGATGGCTTTGTTAATTTTCTTGGAGTGCAACAGTATGATTGGATTCTTAATATTTATATAGTGGATCTTATCAATCAATTGAAGCATGCCAAGAATATATCATTGCAAGTAATTTTTGGTGTGGAACATTTTTGGAAGGGAATCAAGAAGTTGAAGTTTTCCAAGTATCTTTTCTTTTGGAATGGAAGATGGCAGATACCCAACGAGAACTCGTGGGCGAGTTCTTTTGAAGAAAAGGAGAATGATGTAGGACAAGATATAGACCCCTATTATTTAGTAATATTTTTTATTTACGATTAGTATTAGGGGATTTTATTTGTGCTGCCTGTTTTGCAAGTTTTTAGTTTAATTTTGGTTAGATTTTATTTTATTTCCTTTTAGCAAATAGTCTAGGTTTCCAAGTAATACCTTGCTTGGTCACCACTCTAAGTAATTTTCTTTTAGTTAGGACTCCTACTAGTATAAATAAGGATGTAGCCTATGGGCATATTTAGCTTTTAATCAAATATAATTCAGAGTTATTTCTCTTTCTTCTTGTGGATTCAAGAACCTCGTGGATTCGAGACCTAATTTCGTTTGAACTAGTACGCAACTAGGTTCTCGTGAATTCCGCTGCGTCACAATTCATATGACAAAGCTATTTTGATCAGTGCATTATAAAGAATAACAAAAGGATGATTAATGACGGGCTAACATAGTTCTAAAAAGTAAGAACACCACCAAAAATCAATGACCAGAGACGAACAGTACTAACTCAAGATCCAAACACTAACCCACCAAAATACCCAAAAACAAATATTAACCCAAATTCCAAATGTGCCTGTGATAAGGCACGCTTGATCATCTCTTGTCAAAACAAATCCGAACCGCAAGTCATCAGCCGACAAATGGCCCATCCATTGCCGAGCATAGACAGTTGTGCTCAGCCCAACATAGATGTTGTCCCCACCATCCCCCATTCCGATAAGAACAGGGACCATGTGGTGACTGTTTGTAGGTTGTGCACGTTTCAGTGAGTGCTTTTTAACTCTACCTAATTTTTATACCATGCAAACACTAATCCAAAATCCTAATATGCCATTCCATTAACAGAGCCGGCTTTGGCTAAAGCTCGTAAAGCCACCGCTTTAAGCCCCCCAAATTTTGACTAATTTTGAGGGCCCCCAATTATATAGGTCTATATAGTAATTTGGCCTAGGTCTATTGTTTAATTTCGTTGTTGGTAGTATTGTTTAATTTCGTTGTGGTGACTGTTTGTAGGTTGTGCATTTGTTGTTTCAGTGAATGCTTTTAACTCTACCTAATTTTACCATGCAAACACTAATACAAAATCCTAATATGCCATTCCATTAACAGAGCTGGCTTTGGCTAAAGCTCGTAAAGCCACCGCTTTAAGCCCCCCAAATTTTGACTAATTTTGAGGGCCCCCAATTAGATAGGTCTATATAGTAATTTGGCCTACGTAGAAATTAAAGTTAAATTTGTTTAATGATTTTAAGGCCAAATTTAAAATAAGGCCCAAGTGAAAGAGCCCAAACATGATATAATTTGGCCCCTATTTTGTTAATATTATGAAAAACTAAGGGGACTAAGTGGTAAAAAAAAGTTAAAAGATTGTCGCCTACTGAGTACTTAATTATTTTTGAGAATATCCTCGCCCTATTGACTACTGGTCTTCTTCTTTTGTTTTATTGTTATCCTCGTTACAGCTGCTCTTCTATTTCTTAGTGAAAAAACCATACAACCTTCTTAACCCACCCACAACCCACCAATCAATACTTCGTCGAATAATGGTTATCGATTTTGGGAACCTATGCTCTAAAATGATTACGAAATTTTTTTACTTCTCAAACTGTATTTAATTATGCAAAGTAGATTGATGGCCCATTTAAAAAGGTTCGCTTTAAGCCTCACAAAACTCAAAGCCGGCCCTGATTCCATAGAACAGGGAGTCAACACTTCTAAATTAATCTATTTTATGAATAATTGAATAGAGCAAAACAGTAGGCCAGAAAAACTTACCTTTTTTTGGGCACTCGTGTGGAATCTAAATTGAGTAATTTTTTCCCGAACCAGGTACGAAACGTAACACATGTAATTAATCAAAAAGTGGAGTTAAGTATGAGAGAAATAGCAAATCATAAATATAAGCCACAAGCATACATTCGGTAGGATACTTGCATGGACTTCGAATTGTGCAGATTTTTTTTTCCGAAACGGCAACATAATCCTACATAATAACGTACCAGTGTTACGTTGGTGTAGTTGTTGCGTGATCTGTTTATGGGAAAAATGGTGGGACAACAGAAGTGGAAGTAATTTATACGTGGGCTAGTATTTTATTAATTGATTGATTATCTTTATTCTGAATTCATAACATTCATATATGGGAAATTTTTTAAAAAGCACCTGAACTTTCAGCTAATTCTTAAAGAATACCCAGACTTCAGCCGTCAAGAAAACAATACCCGAACTTTATATTCCGTCAACAAAAAATCCCCTGCCTATTCCAATTCCGTCATGTTTTTAATAGAGGAGACCTAACGGATGGACTTAACTGTGGTTTTGGACGTTGGGGTTCCGTTAAGTGCCCAAAATGAAGTCGTTTAGGTTGGAACTCAAATTGTAAAAACAAAAAACATAGCTCTCTCTCTCCAATTGTATGCCCTCTCTCTCTCTCTTGAGAAAAAACACAAAACTGAAATCTAGAGAGAGAAATTAGAAGCTCTATTTCAATGTCTCAGTTGCACAAACAATACATCATTGCCTTATATATCAGCTCATCCTTACTTCCTATTGGCTACCCAAGCCTCTCACGGATTGCTGACCTGGACAGCAGTTTAATTCCCTCCTAACTAACTTCAACAGAAATACAAATATCACCTAAAAAGCACGTGTGAAATACAACTGGTAATGTGAATATTACAACTGGCTCAAGTAACTGAATGTGATGTATTGTCCTTAACACTCCCCTGCAAACTCATGGGAGGAGAGCCTACCATGAGTTTGGTCTTCAAGAAAGCAAATCTGGACACAACCAAACCCTTTGTGAAAATGTCAGCAACCTGAGCATGAGAGGCAATGTAGTAGAGGATCAACTTCTTAGCCAGAACTTGTTCTCTAATAAAATGATAGTCAATTTCAATGTGTTTTGTCCGAGCATGGAAAACAGGGTTGGAGGCCAAAGCCATGGCAGATTTGTTATCACACCACATAACATGTGGGGGAGAAATAGAATCCTGTAATTCAGAAAGCAACTGTTGTATCCACACTAGATCAGTCGCAGTTTGGGCCATGGCCCTATATTCAGCCTCGGTAGAGGATCGGGCAACATTAGATTGTTTCTTGGCACACCAAGACACAGTGTAGAACCAAGATAAACAACAAAACCAGAAGTAGACCTCCTGTCTAAGGGGTCCCCATCACAGTCTGCATCTGAATATGCAGTGAGAAGCAAAGGTCCAGAAGTCATATGCAACCCATGGTGTAATGTACCCTTGACATATCTAAGCAACTTCTTAACAGCACAGAAATGACTAAGTTTGGGCTTGTGCATATGTAGACAAACAGAATTAACAGAAAATGCAATGTCAGGTCTGGTTAGAGTAAGATACTGCAGAGACCCAACCAAAGTTCTAAACAAGGTGACATCCTCAAACCAAGGGTCAGATGGATCAACAGATTTAGTAGAAGAACAAGGGGAAGCACTGGGCTTACAGTCATCCATTCTAGCCTTTTGTAAAACTTCAGCTGCATACTTGGTTTGGGACAGAAATAAGCCATTAGCAGTAGAGGTTACCTCAATACCAAGAAAGAAGTGCAGATCTCCCAGGTCTTTCATGACAAATCTAGAGCTAAGTTGTTGTACCAAGGTAGAAATAAAAACTGAATCACTACCAGTGAGTATAATATCATCACCATAAACCAACACTAAAGTGAGGCCAGATGGCTGGTGTAGAATAAACAATGACGTATCAGCCTTGCTTGCTTGAAAGCCCAGGGACAGCAAATAGGATGCGAAAACTGAAAACCAAGCCCTTGGAGCTTGTCTCAGGCCATACAAAGCCTTGGTGAGTTTGCACACATAATGAGGATGCAAAAGGATCTTTATATCCTTGAGGCTGCCTCATGTAGACATCCTGAGAAATCATGCCATGGAGGAATGCATTGGAGACATCTAGCTGCCTTAATGGCCATTTATGATGCACTGCCAGGGTTAAAATAATTCTCACTGTTGGTTGCTTCACAACAGGACTAAAAGTTTCCAAAAAATCAAGACCATGGGCCTGTTGATTACCATTAGCAACTAATCTGGCCTTATGTCTTGCAATAGAGCCATCAGAGTGTCTCTTAATTTTATAGATCCATTGGCACCCAATGATGTTGCCATGGGATGGAGGTGGAACAAGAACCCAAGTACCTTGCTTAACCAAGGCTTCATATTCCTCAGCCATTGCCTTCTGCCATACTGAGTGAGAAATGGCCTCTGAAAAATGCTTTGGTTCAACCAGAGGTGGAGAAATGGTAGCAAGAAGAGTGAGAGGATGGCGTGGCATAAAAACACCGGATTTGGATCTGGTTTGCATGGGGTGACTAGATAGAGGACTAGAAGGAACAAGAGCAGGAGAAACAGAGGAAGGAACAATAGTGGAAGGTGGAGGTTCATGTGTATGGGAAGTACAGACAGCAGTAGGAGAGACAGGAGAAGAAACAGGAACTGAATGTGATGTATTAGTAGGGACATGATGAGAAACAGTAGCTGAGTTTACAGGTTCATGGGAAGGAGAAGTAACTGAATGTGATGTATTTGCAGGTGCAGCAAAAGAAGGACAAGAAGCCACTGGTATGAGAATGTCATAAAAAATGGTAAGAGGAACTGAAAAGGAAGAATAAGAACAAGAAGAGCTAGGTAAGGATTCAGATGAATGTAGAAGAGACACATAGGGAAAACTCTGTTCTTCAAATCTGACATGCCTGGAAACATACACTTTGCTATGCACTGGATCATAGCATCTATAACCCTTAGATGTGGAGCAATAACCAAGAAAAACACAACAAATGGATTTGGGAACAAGCTTATGTGAAGTGTAGGGTTTAATCCAAGGAAAACAAGCACACCCAAAGGGTTTAAGACTGAAGTAATCTGGGGCAGTATGAAATAACAAGACATAAGGAATTTGAAAATGAAGAGAAGAATGTGGTAGTCTGTTCACAAGATATACTGCAGTGGCTAAGGCCTCAAGCCAAAAGTGAGTAGGCATTTGAGCATGAGTTAACACGGTGAGAGTAGTGTCAAGTAAGTGTCTATGCTTTCTTTCTACAACTCCATTTTGCTCAGGTGTATGAGGACAAGAAGTCTGATGTATGATACCAGCAAGAAGATAGAGTTGACTAAGATAGTTATTTACAAACTCACCACCATTGTCTGTCCTAACAGTCTTAATGGTTGTGTGAAACTGATTTTCTACATATGATTTGAAGTGAGTCAAAGCTGTCTTGACCTCAGATTTATAATGCAATGGGAATAAGCAAGAATACCTACTAAATTCATCAATAACCAAAAGATAGTATCTATAACCCTGAACTGAGGGTATAGGTGCAGGGCCCCAAACATCCATGTGGATTAAGTTAAATGGAGCAGCAGAAAAAGATTGTGAAGCATGAAAAGGTAGTTTATGACTTTTGACAGCATTACAACTGAAACAAGTGACCTCAAAGGGTCTAGAAAAAGGAAGATTGTACTGTTTTATTAGAGATTGAAAAGAGGTAAACTAGGGTGTCCTAACTTGTGATGCCAATTTGTTGGAGACGAAACAGTGGAACTGACTAGTGCAGAGAAGGATGAAGTAGAGGCAACTTTAGAGAAGGTCTGAATAGGATACAGGCCCCCCACACATGGGCCCTGGTGAAGGATTTGATGAGTAAGTTTGTCCTGAATTGTGTAACCATCACAGTCAAAAAGAAGAGTGCAGTTATTGTCTTTAGCAAGTTGAGAAACAGAAAGAAGACTATGTGTGATAGCAGGTGTGTGAAGTATATGATTGATGTGAAATTGAGTATTAGAAGTGGATGGGAGACCTTTACCAAAATGACTTATGGGCAGAGAATTTCCATTGCCAACAACCACTCCATCACTAGCATAGCAAGACTGAGGCTGAGAAATCTGAGCTAGGTCATGTGTAACATGGGTAGTGGCACCACTATCCAATAGCCAATGTGGTGAAGGATGATGTCCATCTGCAGAAGTCTGTCCCACAGTATTAGTCAAAGAAGGCCCTGTTTGAGGTACTGTAGTGAAGTAAACCTGTGGTGGCAGTTGTTGTGATGGAGTGACCATTGATGTACCCCCTTGAGGACACATTTGCACACCTGGAGCAACTGTATAAGTACCATTAAAACCAACCATGTTAGCCTAAGGTTGTGGTGCAGCAAATCCATTCCCTGCATTAATCGTCTGAGCAGACATATTGAATGGACATAAATTATTAGGATTAGGACTCCAAGACTGATTGACCATTGGTTGAGACCCATGTCCTGACTGAAAAGAACCATTCCAAGGCTGATTATTTCCCTGATTAGAACTTTTCCATGGATGGTTAGTCCCATTCCATGACTGATTATCATTCCTTCTTGATCTTGTGTATTGATTAGATTGAGGCTGATACTGAAGGTTCTACATATGGTAACAATACATGGCAGTATGATTAGTTTTTCCATAGATCTGACACTCCACCTTATTCTGTCCCATTCCATATCCATCCCTTTTATCTCCTCTATTATTTGTATCTACATTTCTATTAAACTGAGCAGGATAAAAAGGTCCAGAAGTTTGATACATTGGAATCTGAAACTGTTGTGGAACAGTCCCTAGGACACCACCATATATCATCTGTGTCGGTGGTCCTCCTATGGCTTGATCTTGCTGTTGTGTCATCATTGTAGGAGTTTGCTTAGTAAGAAAAACTTTTGGTCCAGATGATCCCTCATCTCTAAGAATTTGGGACTCCTCATTCTTTAATATAGTGGCTAAATCATTAAATGTTGCATCACCTTTTGCATTTAGAGCTGCCCTAATAGGCCTATATTCTTCTGGTAATCCTTTGAGAGCATAGAACACAAGATCATCATCATCCACATGATATCCTACAGCTTCAAGCTTTTGATCATAATTCCTTATTTCATCAATATATTCATCCATACTGCCTTTCATCCTGATTGTATAGAGTTTGTTCTTTAACTCGTGGATATGAGACTTAGACAAAGAGTTAAATCTGTGCTCAAGAGCTGCCCAAACTTCACACACATGTGTTAGCCCTAAAACATGTGGCAGAGTCGTAGACGAGAGACTCGAGGACATACAAGACAAGAGTTGATTGTCAATTAGAGTCCAGAGGTTAAATTCTGGATTAGAAACCCTAGTATTTGAAGCATCAATGATCATTGGTTCAGGAGATGGCTTTGTGACATCCAAAAACTCGATATAACCATTTTCCCTAAGTGCATTCATTACTTGTGTTCGCCACAACAGGTAATTTCCAGAATCAAGTTTGATATTCACTAAAGAATGAAAATTCGATACGAGGAAAGCAAGGGATGAAGGTAGGTTTACAGAATTTGAAGAAGACGCTGCTGTTGAAGAACTCGCCATTATTGAATCTGAATTCTGAGCAACTCTGTTCGATCTTGATTGTCAAATTCAATCGCCAATTGAAAATCTCCTACCAGGATCTGAATTTTGACTTACGTCAATCGCTTTGATACCATGAGAAAAAACACAAAACTGAAATCTAGAGAGAGAAATTAGAAGCTCTATTTCAATGTCTCAGTTGCACAAACAATACATCATTTCCTTATATATCAGCTCATCCTTACTTCCTATTGGCTACCCAAGCCTCTCACGGATTGCTGACCTGGACAGCAGTTTAATTCCCTCCTAACTAACTTCAACTGAAATACAAATATCACCTAAAAAGCACGTGTGAAATACAACTGGCAATGTGAATATTACAACTGGCTCAAGTAACTGAATGTGATGTATTGTCCTTAACATCTCTCTCTCCAATTGTATGCCCTCTCTCCCCCTCTCTCTCTTTCTCCAATTTTATGCCCCCTCTCTTGGTTTTTGATTTGGATCGTCCACTGCTACAGTCTTCTGTTGCACTAGGGGTGAAAGATTTACTCCAAAAAGTGTTCTACCAACAAGGGTTGTCTGGATGGTTTGGTTGTTATTGACTGGTTGTGGTCTTGTTGCGTTCCCCGCACGTGGAGGCAACCCTTAGTAGTTGCACTATTGTTTAATTTCGTTGTTGTTAGTATCTATTTCGATGGTGGTGCTTGGCAACCCTTGGTAGATGCAATATTCTCTTGGTGTAACCAGTTTTTAGTATGCATTCTTAGGTCATGTTGGGAATATTAATATAAATTTCACGAATCTTAAACAAAGTGGTATTAAATCTCTATACGGAATGTAGACTCTCGGTTTTGGAGTTTATATGATTAATTGTTGGAATGCTTCCTCCCCATTGTACATGATGCCGTTTTCTTCATATCCGTTTAATCTTTGTAACTTTTCAAAGGCTAATAAAATCCCTCTTGCAGCTTAAAAAAAATAAAAAAACCACTATAAAAAAATATGGACCAATGGACCCTGCTAAGATTAAGTCACAGCAAAGGGTGCCTCGACTATGGGTGCCATCTTTCGGCCTTTTAAAAGAATTCTTAGTCCATCACCATCAGTGCATCACCCGTTCTCCCTTGTTACCTTTGTAAGAATCACGATTTTCCATGCATACATTCTTTGCGTAATCCACATTTCAATTTTTAATACAATTATTCAAATTCATTTTGTTTCATTTAAAGAAAAAACTTATTAAAGAATTAAAAATTATTAAAAAATGCAGAAACGGGTAGTTCAGATTACCTTTAGCGAACCACTACAACAAAATTCATGTATCGCGACGAATCATTTTCGTCTCTAAAACATCAAATTTCCTCGCCAATTCGATTGGCGAGGAAAAAATTAGTCGCCCGTTTTCCTCGACTAATGGTCGTCACAGAAAGAATCTTAGCGAGGAAAAATATTTTTTCTCACCTATTTTGCCAATTGGCGAGGAAATTTTTCCTCGCCTATTCTGACCAATTGGTGACGAAATGTTATTTTTCTCGCCTATTCGGAACATTTCGCGAGGAAATCGTTCCTCGCCTATTTGAAATAACTGGCGACAAAATTTGTTTTACCTCGCCTATGCGGAACAATTGGTGAGGAAATTTTTCCTCGCCTATTCGGCCCAATTGGCGAGGAATTATTTCCTCGCCTAAAACCCCTGAAACTAAAAAAACGTTTATACATTACCCCCAGCTCCTCCGCTTCCGCTAGGAATCGAATCAGTGACCTCCCCTATAACAACACGCGACCCTTCCACCACACCAACTTCCTTTTCAATGCAAAGTTAGACAACATTTAATATAGGGAAAAATTCAAAAAAACCCCTATACTTTGATGCCAATGTCTCATCACCCCCCAAACTTTCAAAATTATCAATTGCACTCCTGAACTATTATTCTGTTATCAATTACACTCCTACCGTCTCAATCTGTTACTTTGGTAACGGAAAACGCTGAGGTGGACACTAACGGAGAGATACTTTGACAGCAATGTCTCATAGCCCCCCAAACTTTCAAAAATTATCAATTGAACTCTTGAACTATTGTTTCGTTATCAATTACACTCCTACCGTCTCAATCTGTTACTACTTTGCTAACAGGAGATGTTGAGGTGGACACTAATTGAGGGATAAAACGTTATAGGGTAATTTTTCGAAAGAGACTTGTCTAATGTGTGGCACATTGGTATCACTTTCCAAGTAACAATGCATTTCCCAAAACATTATTATGTTGTCCGTTCTTCCTTAACTACAACCTGTCCGCAGGGATGCAGCTGGAGAGGGGTCAGTGGGGGCAGTCGAAGAGGGAAAAAAGGTCTAGTATTATATAGAAAAAATTATATTATATTGTATAAATTCAGTTAATATCAATTTTGTAACATTTTCTGATTTTTTTGATAATCGTCAATTAAAAGGAGCTATTTTCTCAATTTTTGTTATAGCAATTGCAGCCGCTGAAGCGGCTATTGGACTGGCTATTGTTTCCTCAATTTGTCGTAACAGAAAATCAACTCGTATTAACCAATCAAATTTGTTGAATAAATAGCATTTATATAAATTCTAATATTCATCAATTAATTCCAATTAGTCTATTTGCCGCGTAAGATATGATGATGTTTACAAAAACATAAAAAATCAAAGTATCTTGGCCCTCTCTCCTAAGTCAATCCTGAAATAGATTGATTCGAAAAAATTCTCGTAACGCATTGATTCGTCTAGTAACTAAATATGATTCATTTATTAAGTTTACTAGATCGAAAATTTATCACATTCAAAAATGTATAGACCCAATGTCACATTCAGTAAAAATTTATGATACATGTATAGGGTGTACTCAATGTGTCCGAGCCTGCCCCACAGATGTATTAGAAATTAGAATTGATAATTTTTGAAAGTTTGGGGGGCGATGAGACATTGCTGTCAAAGTATCCCTCCGTTAGTGTCCACCTTAGCGTTTTCCATTAGCAAAGTAACAGATTGAGACGGTAGGAGTGTAATTGATAACGGAATAATAGTTCAGGAGTGCAATTGATAATTTTGAAAGTTTGGGGGGTGATGAGACATTGACATCAAAGTATAGGGGGTTTTTTGAATTTTTCCCTTTAATATATAAACCTTTTCTACTTGTTTTCAGCTCTCTAAATTTTTTAAAAAAAATCTTTCTGTCTAATTTTAGTCCTTTTGTAGTGTTTCTTTAAACTTTTCTTAAATCTTTTATTGTTATTTGCTTATACGCAACCCTTCCACCACACCAACTTTCTTTTCAATGCAAAGTTTTACAACTTTTAATATATAAACTTTTTTTTACTTCTTTTCACCTCTATTTTTTTAAAATCTTCCTGTCTAATTTTAGTTCCTTTGTAGTGTTTCTTTAAACTTGTTTCTTAAATCTTTTATTTATTTGCTTGTACTGAAGTTTTTACTTTCTAGCCCGAGCTCGAACCTGCGACCTTGCCTTTGCAAGTCCCAACACCTATCCATCACGCCACTCTCCAATTCAAGCATCAATGTCAAATTTTTTCTATTATTTTGTTTCTCTCCACTTTTAAGATCTCTGTGCATGAACTCTCCGATTGCAAAATGCAAATCTTTCAACTGCAAACTCGGGATCCATGCCCGGTCCTTTCTTTTCATTTCATATTGTTGTTACGATTTCTTTAAAGTATTTTAATTTATTCAGATAAAAACCTTTGTGAAAGTATTAATTTCTTCAAGAATTCTTTGATTTTGTAAAATTCGTTCACTATAAAAGAAAATTGAAAATAACTTGTGAACCTAAAAAGTACATCGTTGAGGAGAACTAGACAGAAAAATAATTTCATTTTTATCATTACTAGAAAATGTGAAAAATTATTTTGCTAATAATGTCTTATAATATTAGTGAGCTACTAAAGTTGTTAATTATATCTCACCATTGAGATAATACAACACATCAACATCAAAATCTCAATAGTCCCAAAAAAGGTGAGGAAATATTTCGTCACCTAATATTAACATTTGGCGACAAAACAAAATTTCCTTGCCTATTCTGAACAATTGGTGAGGAAACTAGCATTTCCTCGCCAAATCTTAGCTATATATTTTCTCGCCATTCTTAGCTTTTTTGGCGAGGAAAGATAATTTCGTCGCCAAATGGGTACCTTTAGCGAGGAAACATTCATTTCCTCTCCAAATCTCAGCTTTTTGACGAGGAAATATAATTTTATTGCCAATCTTAGCTTTTTGGCGAGGAAATTCAAATTTCGTCGCCAAATGGTAGACTTTTAGCGAGGAAGTGTTCATTTCCTCGCCAAATCTTAATTTTGGGGCGAGGAAAGATAAGTTCGTCGACATAGTGTACTCTTTGTCGACGAAATCGATTTCCTCGCCATAAAGACCCATTTGGCTCGCCAGCTTTCGTCGCCGTAGTTACTTTTTCTTGTAGTTAACTTTTGCCGAACTAGATCTTTTGGTTGATGGATTACGTAATACGAACTACGGATAACGTATTAAGATAGCAACAATCTCCTGCGATAGAGTGCTACTACGTGGTTCGAGTATCACCTTACATTCCACGGTGCAAAAGATTTGAATCACTCTTTAATGGTAGAGAGAGAAAACTAAGGAGAGAGTTTTGTAGAACTCAATTATTGACATTTTTTTGTGTCACCATATTATGAATATCATGAATCTGCTGCCGGAATTATATAGAGAGAGCAATCCTAGATGCTTTAAAAGTTCTATAATTTTAAGAGAATAGAATTACTAAAACCTCTTCACTCTATAATAAATGTGAAATTATGCAAAGCACTACAAGTCCGAGGGGGAATAGGACAACCAAATTAAAAATTAATTATCTCAATTTTAATCTAATTAATCATTTTCAATGGTGAGACAATTAAAACCACAACATAAAGAAATATAGCAATAAGCGAAAGAACACAAACACAAGGATATAAGTGGAAAGTACTTCGGGTCTAAATACCCTAAGCACAAAAACCACGGCCTAATCTACCAATTGCTATAAATCAAAAGATTTAATCAAGAGTTACAGGATTAGGAATTACCAACTTGCCCTAAACTACACCTAACTCCACTCCTTGATATAGCTCCCCGAGCCCCTTCTTGATTCCATAGCCTCCACGAGTTAAACATTGTGAACACCCCACGGAGTTCACGAAATTGGTTATGAAATTGGTTTGATTGATTGACTGGAGTCGCCACCCGGATTTGAGGACCGTACCCGAGAAACCATTTGAAAAATGACTCTTTTGCCCTTGGATTAGAAAATGTTTTACTGATCTGCTTTTATTGAGAGTTTTCGGGTCCGGGAGTTAGGTTACGAGAGGGGAAGGAATTTTAAAGCACCCCTATCGCCCGACATAATCGTGGGTCGCTACTAAATGCTTAAGGGATTTTAGAAAATGTTGTTTGAATGGACAACAATTACATATTCATGCAAGAACACAAAGATGCATCAAAAGATTAATGAAATGAATGTGGATGCTTGTGTTTGTGTTATGAATGGATTAATAAGATGCATAGATCGCTTAAACTGTGCCAAATATGCCCAAGTTATCCTGGAAGACCTTCCACTTACTCCCATAAGTGTTGCACAAACCACACTTGGATCACAATTTGGGCACCTGGATTAGGCAGATCCAAGCGCTTGGATTGAATGCAGGCGCCTGGAATAGGTGAATCCAGGTGCCTGGAAAGTTAATCAGGCAGAAATTTCCATATTCCAGGTCTCACAGTAAACAACAAATGCAATGCTTCTAACTTACTCTCACATGCTCAAAATGATATTTAATGATTCTAGGAATGAAATGGACCTCAAGATCAACTTCATAACGTGATATGAGCTTGGAAAATCATGATTCTAGCATGCTTTGATGGATAGAATGGAAATGTCACTAAGGCATGCATCAAACATTTCTATGTATAAGGTGAACCTTGAAGTATAGTAATGGTCATGAAAGAAGAAAGAAAGAAAATGATATGGATTTGGATCATGAAATGACTTAAAAAATAAAAAGCCATATGATGGATACACATGCACTCAATACACTCTCTCTACTTAATATGAAACTTCTGATGTAGCATGAGATTAATAAAAAGATGTCATGCAATGCAAAATTTCCTCTTTTGAACCCCACTTGTTCTTTAAAGCATCACTAAACATCCTTTCAAAACAATCATTTAGATCATGCAATGTCAATATCAAACACCAATGACGTATGAATGATCAAAATGAACAAATGGAACATGTAGAGAACAAGAACATAGCAAAGGGGAATGGAATCCAGGCGCCTGCATTGAGCAGGGTCCAAGTAGTGTAATCATGCTCCCCCACTATCTCTCTAACTGATCTTTGCAAAAAAATTCCAGGAATGATCCTCAAGACGCTCCTTCCCACCCATTTCACCTTGGGGATCAAGTGTCTGGAGTGAGTTCGAGCGCCTGGAATAGGGAATCTAGGCGCCTAGATTGAGTCTGGGCGCCTGGAATTGGGGAATCCAGGCGCCTGGATTAGGAGACTATACAAAATTTCAAACTTCACGGGGCCATTCCGGGTGCTACCGAACTCCGTTTTGTTCATGGTTTGAAGCGTTGGAAAGCTTGTCGAGTCTACTTTCTAACCCATGTGGTTTGAACCCAAGATGATTTGTACATCAAAATCTATGACCATTTTACCCTCAAAAGGTCGAGAAAGCAAGTCGTATTGGTAAAACGGGCACATTTCCCTCATTTCAAAATGGATTGAGATGCATTATATATCAATAAAGAGGGTTTTGAATGTACTAGAAGGTGATGTAGGCTCGGGTTTATTTTGAATAGGTTTTAAGGGGGTTTCTAAGTTCACAATCAAGCCTCGCATGCTCTTATTGGACATTTTCATCCTTGGGGATGCTTGATAAGTTTCTCGGGTCAAAACCGGGGTGTCTACAAACATCCCTCGATCTCCGTATCAAAGACGGCTCCAGATTATCCAGCCACATAGATTTGTATGCAACAATGCATGATGTGTAAAACATATGATTTTTATGAAGGTTTTCGAAAACTAAAATCAACCTAGAGTGGATCCATGGAGAGGAAGATTCTAGATTGAAGAAAGATGAGAAGAGCAAGCTCAAATCATCAAGACTGTCAAGTTCACAAAAGAGAGAAGAGATGAGACTTTCTCTCTAAAAAGGGGCTAATTTTCTCTCAAGTGGGTATGTGAAAATGAAAGAAAAATGGCTTTTATATTGCCCATTTTCGTGCTTCCCAAGACATCCACTCAAAACATGACATGTGGCCACTTAAAGAGTCTGGCAGATGCTCCGATAGGATTAAGACACTTGGCACAATAAGAGGTGTCCACAAACACAAGTCTGTAGACGCTATTAAAATGATCACAATGGTCAATATTAAAACACGTGTCAAGGGATGCCACTAGATGAACAAGCGTCTGCAGACTCATGCAAACGCAGCCAATGAAAAGCCGTAAACTCACAATAAAAACATGGGATTTTAAAGGAAAATCAATGCCCAAGTTAATCCAAAATCATGCACAGTAAAAATGAGACATTTGAATGATCTAAATGCGTGAATGATCATGCATGTTTATACCTTTCCGGATAGGCCTCAAAGTGTTTGGTGCGGCATCAACTTGACAATGAAGCTGGAGCACAAGAGTGAAGCATCTAGACACAAATCCTAATACTCTAACTCCCAAAACCCCAATAGCAAAAATACATACTCCGAAAGCTTGACATAACCCGGAAAATACCAACAAAACTAACAATATCCCCCTTTGGCTTTTCCAGAACAAAATCTTTCATATCACGAAACAATACATGGAAACAACAACTAACTAACTCAAGAACTTTCCTAAACTTGAGCCAACTAGATAACCAAGTTTCCAAGAGAGAGCCAATAACCTGCAAGGATACTTTAATACAAGACATGCCATGATACTTCAATACAAGACATGCCAGGAAACAGTCTCAACAACCATCTTTGCCCCAAACATGGGCATAAAATATCATATATATATTAGCTCCAACATGTTTGCCCCAAACATGGGCAAAAAGTATTATGTATATATCAGCTACATGGGCACCTGCTGCAAACAAAACACAAGCAATAGTAGCAATGAAAGCGCAACGGAAGCAATAAGCATGATCGTGAGCATAGGCATATATATATATTAGCTCCAACATGTTTGCCCTAAACATGGGCAAAAAGTATTATGTATATATCAACTCCAACATGTTAGCCCCAAACATGGACACCTGCTGTAAACAAAACACAAGCAATAGTAGCAATGAAAGCGCAACGGAAGCAATAAGCATGATCATGAGCATAGGCATAACCAATAACCAGAAAGGCATAAACATGCCAACAAATCAATAAGGCATAAGCATAAGCCACAAAGATAGACATGCCAAGCATTCTCCCCCTTTTTGTCACGGAAACCAAGGGAAGCTTAGGCATACAAAATGAGCATGATGAAGCAATGCTAGCAATCCTCGTGAAGTAGAAACAAGCTACTAAAGCAAGGAATACTACAACCATTTCTCTCCCTTCTTATCTCGAGAAGGCAGAGAAACGAACATTGAAGCAAAATAAACAGATTATCAGCAACTTCAGAGACCTAAGTCGCACATTGAAGCAAATAAAACCTCACAACAAGCTTGTAGACAAAGCAACATCAAATAAACTAAGCAGCAAGGAACCAAGAAAAATGAGAGTAACAACTAACAAAAATAGCAAAAATTTGAGCCCCTAATCATTCACACAACAGGTATCACAGAAAAACTCAGGCACAATCTGAACCCTAGTAGTCTGAACCCTAGTAGTTACCTCGAAAGCAAGAATCTCCAAATGGACATACCCAGCTCGATTCAGATCTGAAAGCCCAGAGATGGCAACCCAAAAAGTAGTGAACTGAGAAGACTGTACCCACGGTTTAGACCGTCAAGCCTTGCAACTATGGAGAATCGTCAGACCAGAGTGTAAATCGGTCAAGCAAGAACCACGAAGGACCCAATATCGCGATGTGAACGAGCAAACCCTAACCCTCAAAGCTGAACGAGATTGGAACTGAAATCTCCATGGTCGAACTCGAAACCTTTAGAAAACCCCCAAATCGAGATCTGAGAAACCCTAGATTCGTGTTGCTTGTTGAACTTCGCAAAAAAATCTTCAACCCCGAAGTGCAGAAACCGAAACTCTCAGAATGGGTGACTTAAATCGCCGCAGACCCTCGAATTCGAAGAGTTGAACTACAGTTAAGATTTGAACACGACATTACCATGAACTGAAATCGTGATATCAGTGGAGAAGGGTCTTGAACGCAAGACCCGAAATCAACTAACCCATGGCGAGTGATCGAGAGAGATTTTGAGGTTGAGGAGTGGTGATCAAGCCCTAGATCCCTAAATCGCCTAACCCATGGAGTGAGAGTGATGGAGGTCACGAAAATATGAGGAGAAATCAGTGAATCGCCACAGGAGAGAAAGGTGGGTAAAGAGAGATTGGGTCGGTGGTGAATGAGGGAGGCAATAGCCGGTGAAGATAAGCCCTAGAATGGACGGTTGAGATTAAACCAAGGGCGTCGCGAGATGATGCCACGTGGGCCTTAACAAGGGACGACTGAACAATAAAAAAGTAACGTGACCTGCTCGTGGAAACCACCCACAGACGCGTGTAAACGCTCTGCAAACTCTAACTCTCTGAATCTCTACACAAAAACCACATGAAATTTTTTGCACAATAGGTCAAGACCAAATTCCTTCACAAATTTGTGAAGGACTTGGTATCAAAGTGAGAGAGACAAACTCACAAAAAAAAATTCTAAGGCAAAGAAGACTCCCTTCAGAAAAATGAAACCCAATTTTGCCTAAGGCATGAAAGCACATAGCACAAAAAGACTGTCTCCTCAAAAAAATTCTAAAGCAATGACACACCCACTCAAGAACACTCTGCCAACAAATTTCAAAACATCTTCCCACAACCTTTTAAGGACCGCAAAAATCTGAAAAGTGAGATACTCTCCCTCAGGAGATACACTCATACAAATTCTAAAACTCCCCCTCACCAAATGCACTCTCAATGAATGTACACTCCTCAAGCACACAATGTCATCAAAATTCAAAAACACCAAAATCATAAGCACCTAAAATTTCTTCTCCCCCTTACAAAAAGTTTATTTGAAGAGAACAACCACTCAACATTAAAAGTCCCTAGAGAACCAAGGCTTCTTCAAAATCAACACTCCCCCTAAGCAAATGCATCTCTCCCATGAATGAAGACACAAATAATGAAGTGATAAGCAAATGAAAACACAAATGTGACTCCCCCTCCCAAGATGCATTCGAATGAGATCACACTCATGCAAGCGTCTAAGGGCACACACAAAAACAAGCATTTAACAATGAAGACTTTCTCACATCATGAACTAGAACAAGACATGAAAAGGCTTGCTATGAGAGACAAAATTGAACACATTCGAGATACCAAGGGCAATGCATAGCATGTCAATATCATGAGCTACCACAATCAACAAGTGAATTTCATGCTCTCTACTATTAAAGTGAGTGGGTGAACTCTTATAGAATGGTTCAAGAACCCCAAGAATGTCAAAGGACACCCACCCAAATCCCAAGAAAATTCTCACAAGATAAGTAGATGAAGTCAAACCATAAGGCACTTGGACCTAAAGACTTCATGCACAAACCCCATTTCGATTTCCATGCCCCAAGAGGGACACACAAATCTAGGATGCTGCAATGATTAGGTAGTCATTCGCCTAAGGTGCAAGATCAAGGAGGCGGGGGTGCACTCGAGCAACAACCTCAAATCTAGAATTAAACTTTTTCACAATGCATGAATGCCCCCTTTTTGTTTTTATTATTTTTCATGATTGGGGTCTTTTCAACAAGAGAATGTTATCTTTTAAGCAAGGATCTCACTCTTTTATGCACCAAAAGAAGCTTTCACACTAATCACTAGACGGTAGCTCTTGAGAAAAATCAATGGGGGAAAGCATCTCAAGGTTAACTCAAGCATTTAGTCAATCAAAAATCCAATCAAGTAGAATGTAACCAAGATAAGAATGAGAACCCTTGGACACCACAAAGATCAAGCCCCAAAAGAGTGTGTGCAAATAGAGGAGAGCATGAGATTCACATAAAACAAGGAACCCCTCATGATATTAGCATGAATGCACTAATCAATGATCTCAATGGATATTCTCAAATCTCAATGCTCAACCAACAAGATTTCCATACTCATTCTCATGCATGATGAAGGAAGTGTTCAATTGACAATCACACAAGCATTCGACAGGCAAGCACACAAACAAAATAATCGAGACATGACCCTAAATGCATGCAACAAATGAAAACAAAAGACAAAATGAAAATCAATGCAAACACTAAATAAAAACACATGAACACTCTAGATTCAAAGATGACATGAAGCACACAAGAGTGACATGCAAACCCCACCATACTCAAACGATAGAAGTTAACCCCATGGACTCCCTAAGGTACTTGAACCAATGGAATCCAAGGATTTAACGAAGATCAACACGAAGAGTTGAAAAGGGGAAAAGAACACAAGAGAGATGACACCACCTTTTACGAGGTCACGAACAAAGTAATCAACTATACATCCACCCCAATCAATATTCGAAAAAAGCGGCTAAGTCATCTTTCATACCACAAGAGAACCACGACCCAAAGGATATAGTACTCATACAAAGAATAGGGTCAAAACTAACTCTCCTGGAGTTCTTGGCAATCTTGACACTCGTTCCCATGGGGATTCGAGTCATAAAAGCCTTAATTAAGCCAAACTCCTTACTCAAATCTTTCACACAAGTGGATCGACTCACCTGAGAGACAAGGGACATTTTTTCCCGAAAGAGATTGGTATATCTCTCATGAGTAGGCCCAAAACCAATGTCATCAACGAAGGTATGAGAAAACACAAGATCGCTCTCAATACTACAAGAAAAAGATTCGGACAAGGATTTAGGAGTAACAAGGAAATCGACGGTAGTAACTAACGTGGAGACGCTAGAATCACCCTCACAAGCCTTATGGGCACCACTATCACTAGCCTCATCTTCACTATTAACTTCTGAAGTGACCTTAAAACCCTTTTCCGATTTTATCTCGACACCATTTGAAGGATTGGGAGATTTACCTAGGTCACTAGGTTTCCTACAAGTCACTAGGTTTCCTACAAGTCACAAACCTCTTATATTTCTTAACCAACAAGGCAAGCTCTTCATTTTCTAAGCTCTCATCAACGTCACTAGTGTCAAAGTAAGGACGGCAAAATTTCAAGACACCCTCCGTAGGACAAACACAATCAAAAGTGCGAACATGATCAACTCAGGAAATTAAACCAACAAAGAGCACATGGGCTCTAATACCAATTGAAATTATGCAAAGCACTACAAGTCCTAGAGGGGGGTGAATAGGATGACCAAATTAAAAATTAATTATCCCAATTTTAATCTAATTAATCATTTTCAAAGGTGAGACAATTAAAACCACAACATAAAGAAATATAGCAATAAGCGAAAGAACACGAACACGAGGATATACGTGGAAACTACTTAGGGTCTAATTACCCAAAGCATAAAACCACGGCGTAATCTTCCAATTGCTATAAATCAAAATGTTTAATCAAGAGTTACAGGATTAGGAATTACCAACTTGCCCCAAGCTACACCTAACTCCACTCCTTGATATAGCTCCCCGAGCCCCTTCTTGATTCCATATTCTCCATGAGTTCAACACCCCTCGATCTCTGTATCAAAGACAGCTCTGGATCATCCAACCACGTAGATTTGTAGGAAACAATGCATGATGTGTAAAATATATGATTTTTATGAAAGTTTTTGAAAACTAATATCAACCTAGAGTGGATCCATGGAGAGGAAGACTGTAGATTGAAGATAGATGAGAACAGCAAACTCAAATCATCAAGAACATCAAGTTCACAAAAGAGAGAAGAGATGAGACTCTCTCTTTAAAAAGGGGCTAATTTTCTCTCAAGTGGGTATGTGAAAATGAAAGAAAAATGGCTTTTATAGTGCCCATTTTGGTGCTCCCCAAGACAGCCACTCAAAACATGACATGTGGCCACTTAAAGAGCCTGGCAGACGCGTGTAGACGCGCGCAGATGCTCCGATAGGATTAAGACACTTGGCACAATAAGGGTTTTCCACAAACTTGCGTTTGCAAACACTTGGATACGCTATTAAAATGATCTCAATGGTCAAGATTAAAACACGCGTCAAGGGATGCCACTAGATGAACAAGCGTCTGCAGACTCATGCAAACGCAGCCAATGAAAAGCCATAAACTTATACTAAAAACATGGGATTTTAAAGGAAAATCAATGCCCAAGTTAATCCAAAACCATGCACAATAAAATGAGACATTTGAATGATCTAAATGCGTGAATGATCATGCATGGTTATACCTTTCCGGATAGGCCTCAAAGTGTTTGGTGCGCCATCAACTTGACAATGAAGCTTGAGCGCAAGAGTGGAGCATCTAGACACAAATCCTAATACTCTAACTCCCAAAACTCCAATAACAAAAATACATACTCTGAAAGGCTTGACATAACCCGGAAAATGCCAACCAAACTAACAAAATGGTCGCCGGGTCATGCCCATACGGACGACCTGATTGGGTCTCGGACCCGGCCCGAAATTCCAACACAAACTATTGGCGTTTAGTTTGAAATGGAAACTACATTGTTAATATGTCATAAGATTGGATAATTGATCATTTCGACTGAAAAGGGAAATTTGGATAGTCACTTAAAAAACATCCAGCCAAATAGCCTACAAGTACATTAAGAACTCAAAAAATCCAGAAATCACTTAAACGTATATGACTAAATGGTTTCTCTAACTCTCCACCACACCATACCCCATATATGACTGTGATCACCATTTCTTTAGGACCCTGAAAATTAATTTTGTGGTTTACAAGTTGTTGGTAACATCGAATCGTAAACCAGAGATTTTACTTCCGACAAATGCTTGAAGTTTGTATGAACACTACGTATAGGAACTTCATTTTCATTACTGATAGTAGCCAACTGCACGGCCGAACTGCCAACAAGCTGATTCATTTAATATACAACTTGGAAGTTAGCCCAATTGATTCAACCCAAGATATATAAGCAGAAGATACATCTATATGACCCAAGCAAGAAACTGCTGCTATAATCCTGATAGTACTCAATTTATTAGTGAAGTAACAGAAATATCTACTGTAACCCAAAAACAACGAAGCTTATGACAAACACTTGAGGTAGTAGCAATTTCAAGCAGAACAAGGCAAGAATTTCTCTGATTATAGAAGTGCCAATGCACAAAACTTAAATAGATCCACACACAATCATTATGCCATAGCTACACTGAATTAAACTTCAATTGAGATGCACATAGTCATACTAGGCAGGAGCTTGAAATACATGTCAATGAAACCAAGAACACATACTAGGTATTGAGACCACTTGCAGCGAACATGTAGTGAAAACATGAGAGCTCCTTCGATTTAGAGTCCGACAATACAACAACGTCGTCCGAAGAATCATCAACTCCAGCAGAAGATGCAGTGTCCTCCGTCGGGACAACAATTCCTCCGTCAAACAAGATCAGGCTCTCTGCATAGGTACCCAAATAGAAAGATTCTTTGCCACCGCAAATAACCATCTTCTTAATCCTCCCTGGCTGACACGACACCAGCTTACTGTCCCATTTTTCCACTACCACCTCCCCACTACTCCTAAAACCCAAAATGCTAGAAACACAACAAGTCAAGAACCAGTGAGCAGCTTACTCCAAGATTCTTCCACACCATACTGTTTCATGACCTAACCAGTAAAACCATTACAGGTATATGGGTCGTCGTTGTCATACTAAAAAATAGAAAATCGAATCCCTAAAAGCCACCACCACCAAATCCAGCGGACACTCACTAACCAATTTCTGCAGGTTCACCTCCCTAAACACCCCACTCCCAACATCAAACACTAGGATTACATTACAGTAATTGCTGCTCTTTCCACCACTATACGCCATCCAATGTACCCCGCCATTAGCAAAGATACTAGACTAGAAATACTCAACCACGTGGTACCGAATTTTGGCACCCTTAACTGTTTTCCACAACCTAGTGCTAAGAGTATAAACCTCCACCCTAGGATGAACACCCCAAACCTTCCCATCCCTAGCTTCTTTTTTATACAAGATTCGGATTATTTTGTGGCCGTTTGTCTTTCAAATCCTAAAATCGATTGATTGATTTTGGTTAGTTACGTAACTATTATTTCCAAAATAAATTTACTATATTTAACTGGATTTATTGTTAGCAGCCTATGGACACAAATTAAGTCTGAGAGACTTTGAGACTAAGAGGAAATAGGAGTCCAAAGAGTTTGAACTCCAAACTTACTGAGTTTCTTGGTTATTCAATTTTGAAGTTTTCGATCTCAAAAAAGGGAAACAAAAGATATCAACAAGGATGGTGATGCTACTTCAACCAACAACAAGAACAGCCCCAGTAGCAAAGACAGTGACTTCAGTTCAACCAGCCCCATTAGCGCCAATTATAGAAAGAACAAGAACAAGAAGCAAGGAAAGCAATGGTTGGAGTAAGCAAATTAGTTGGCTTTAAAGGATACATCTCTTGGATGTTTGAACTATAGGGTTGTGTTTTTTAGGGAATGGAACGTGAAGGGTGTTTTAGGAATTAAAGATTATATAAACATCTCACTCTTTTATAAGTAGTATAGATCTAGATTTCCTTATCAGCACTCTCAACCTATGTTAGCTTGGTCACTCTTTTACAATGTGTCACTACAACAAAAATGATAAACCGTGACGAAATTCTGGTGACGAAATTAATTTTTGTCTCCTCTATGACTATTTTGAGAGGAAAAATATAATTCGTCTCTAATTGGGAGGACAAACAAAAAAAAGGTGACGAAATTTTATTTCGTCTCTAAACTTGTGGAAGAATGGAATTTTTGGTGACGAAAATATTTTTTTCGTCACTAATATGATTTTTTTGGTGACGAAAATATTTTTTTCGTCACTAATATGTTCCCTCCACATCTTTTTGGTGACGAAAATATTTTTTTCGTCACTAATATGTTCCCTCCACATCCTCCCCAAGAGAGCAAACCAATAGAAAGAAAAAAATATTCCTCACAAAAGAGAAGACTTTGGCCCAGGAAATTTTTTCCGTCACCCATTTACTCTATTTTTTTTGGCGGGCCCGAAAGTGTTTCTTGAGGGAAATGAAACTACGGGAAATTCCGGGCCGCCCCCGCTTTTTGTGGGGGCTTTCCTCTAAACCCTATTTTGTCTTTCCCTCCCAAAAAAACTCTGTGCGCGCGCGCGTGGGAGAAGAGGAATCCTTATTTGACGCATGCTTGCCACGTGAATAGTCATATGCCGCGTCATAGTCACATGCCCGCGTCATAGTCACCTTTTTTACTGCCTATCCTCTCTCTCTCTCTCTCTCTCTCTCTCTCTCTCTTCCTTACCCACATTAACACACTTTCTCTCTCTCCTCTCTCTCTCTCTCTCTCTTCTTTTTATTTTAAAATTTTAAATATTTATAACTTTTTAATGGACCTTATTTGAATTGTAATGCATTTGGAGGGTGTAAATTATTTAGGAGTATAAAATAAATTTTTAAAAATATACACAATTTAATATTCACAATGGACCTTATTTGAAAGATCTCATCTAGTAGATTTCATATATATAATTTTTACATAAAATGAATGTGTATAATAAAAGTTATTTTATTTTTAAATTGAAAATGAGAGAGAGAGAGAGAGAGAGAGAGCTGCAACATGTCTGAGAGACTGATGCACGCATGAGTGAGAGAGAGA
Source organism: Vaccinium myrtillus (assembly GCA_016920895.1). Classification (NCBI taxonomy): domain Eukaryota; kingdom Viridiplantae; phylum Streptophyta; class Magnoliopsida; order Ericales; family Ericaceae; genus Vaccinium; species Vaccinium myrtillus. Next base: position 52,387 of record JADGMU010000576.1, on the reverse strand, counting down.
GCATCATAGTCTGCTATGCTACACGCCTACATCTACATCGGAGACAACCTATAAAAAGGCATATGTTAAAAAGAAAATTTATAAAAAGGCATATGTTAAAAAGAAAATTTATAAAAAGGCATATGTTAAAAAGAAAATTTATTAAAAATATGATATTAGTAGGTGTTTGTATAATGGGTGTTCAAATGGGGAGCATAAAACAATGGGAATTAAAAAAAAAACTTATTTTTATAGTATAAACTGGATTTAAAAAAATTTATTAAAAGACGTTTGTTAAAAAAGAAATTTTTTTCTTTCAAACAGAAAATATATATATTTAAAAATATATTAGTTGGTGTTTGTATAATGGGTGTTCAAATGGGGAGAGTAAAACAATCGGAATAAAAAAAAATTATTTGTATAGTATAAACTCGATTAAAAAATTTATTAAAAGGCTTTTGTTAAAAAAGAAAATTTTTTGTGTTAAAAAATAAAAATAAAATTTATTAAAGTAGTGATAAAGTAGCTGTTTGTATAAGTATAAAATTTATTAAAGAAATGATATTAGTAGGAGTTTGTATTAGAATAATCCGGTTTGTATAGTATAAATATTAAAAAGGTGCTTACATAACACGATGGCTTGCCTGTCTCAGTTGGTTCGGGCGCGCCCGCGCATAAGGGAGGTCTCCGGTTCGATTCACAGGAGGAGCAAATTCTCAAATTTTCAGCTGCCACGCGTGCCGACACGCAGGCCGCCGCCCGCCACCGCCACGAAGGCGCCACAGCAGTGCCACTCCAGCGGCCTCGTAGGCGCCACGTCAGTGGCCACGTAGCGCCACGTCAGCGGCCACGTAGCGCCAAAATCAGCGCCACTTCATCAATTTCTGTTACGGTAAGTGACGAAAAATTTCGTCACCAAAATTTAGTATCGGAGACAACCTATAGGTGACAAAACAATTTTTCGTCACCAAGACTATCAGAGACAAAAACCATGGTTTTTGTGACGATTTCATTCGTCTCCAATGACCAAATTTCTTGTAGTGTGTATATATGGCAACAATAGAACTAACCTAACAAACAAAGCTGTAAAACCAAACTCAACCCTACATGCAATACTTCTATATTTGTTTGAGGAGAAGGGCTGAAAACTTGTGGAAATGGTAGTAGACTTGAAGAGGGAAGCTAACCGCAACGCAATAAGTGCCCTCCTGTACAGGGCTCCGAAGAGTAGATAGATTGGGACCAATCATCTCGCTGCATCTAGAAAATTGAGTACTTTTAGTTCGAGATGAGATGTAGCACGACTTAATGGGACTCTGGTGACAGATTGTTTTAAATCCAAATGCACTTCAATATATAGGGCCATCTTCTTACGTAACAAATTCTTAAAAACAAGCCTCGTTTTGCACTATAATATGTCCATTACCACCTAATTAAAAATTCACTAAGCAACCAAAATCAAGCAAACTAAGATGAAGGTACTACCAAATACCTAAACAACTGACCCAGAAAAAAAAAGCATAGAGATATCTACTTTTTAGTCTTGGGTTTCCGATTTGCAGCAAACAAATCTATCTTTTTAACTTTTAAAGTCAATTTGCTGCACTTATTTCATTGTTACATCTCATTAATTCTGAGTATCTTCATATTCTAGCAACAACTTACCTTAATATGGCAAAAAAAACTTACCTTAATATGGCAATGGAACTGAGATGTCAAGACTCAAGAGCAAAGACCCAATATGGAAACTAGATCTCAATTCCCAGAATCTTAAATTGGGTTACCGCATCGGTAACCAACATCAATAACTAAGGAGTACATGCCAATTCCCAGAATTTAATGGAACCTATCACTAATGCGCGACTAAAGTAAGAGAGGAGAATACTTCGGAGGTAATCAAATAGAAACAGTAGAAAACTTATATCAATACACCAAACTGTCAGACGCGAAAAGCTATTGCCTCAACATCTTTGAGCAACGTAGAGTATCCAAATTCATGGCATACTTATTTAACAAACACAATATTCTTGGTTACTTGCAAATGGAAATGAATGATGAAATTCACAAAAAGCCCTGTAATGGCATTTTATCAAACTTACGGCTATTGGAAAATGCTCTGTACCAACAGTCCCAGCACTCGAACCAACTTAATAATCTGATGGGAGATGATTGGGTGCAGGCAGCTAAAGAAAAAGAAAATGAAGCATCAAGTGGAGGAGGCCCAAGGATAATGCAAGTACCAAGGTTAGCAATAAAGCATATGGAAACAATAATGGAGGACGAGGTAGAGTCATTTGTTGGGGAAACTCCATCTAATGAGGTAAACAATCAGGTGGAACTTTTTGAGATTAATGAAAATTCAAACCATAAGGAGTTTCCAGAGGAGTATTGGAAGCAATCGAGCATTACCAAAGGGAACCATTTAAACAACAACCAGTCCCAAAAGTTCTAACTGCAAGGCAAAAAGGAGCTAAACTGACAAAGGATATTAGGGATATTTGTGATTCATTGGACGAAGGGACTCAAGTTGGTGAAGTTTGGGAAGATGTAAGCGTACATTCAGACTCTATTAATTCAGAGGATATTCTGAGAAGGAATAACATTATCTTTCAAGGTTTTGAAGAGGAACTGCAATCCCAAACAGCAATGGGTGTGAGGTTGGGGATTGAATTTTCTAAGGAAGACACAATGATGATATCAAAGATGATTAAAGAGGATGCAAATAGATATGCTCTTCTGAGTAGGAGCAAATCCAAATGTTAATTTGTTAGCTTTTTCCAAGGAGGATCTTGGTGTTTGATGTATAGTCGCAGAATTGGTGTCAGATTGATCATTATGATGGTTGTGCTTTAAGGGGTGGCATAGTGGCATGCAATTTTAATCCAGCTGCTAAATTTTTATCTCATGGGCTTTGGGTATGAAATCAATTATCTGTCTTTTGGTTCATGTGTAGTTGAAGGCTGTTTCTCAGGTGGGTTTTTGGAACGCTTCTAATTGAGGTTTTCTTGAATTTATTGGTGCTGCTTTGGTTTAAGTTCCAGGTGGATTCATATGTTTCAAGAAAGATTGCATGTGGAGTTGCTATTAATTTCTCTGATGGCTGTTTTTATGGTTATTAAGGCTAGTTAAGTGATGGAGCTATGCTGAATATGATGGTTGTTTTTTTATGGTTATTAAGTCTAGTTAAGTCATGGAGTTATGCTGAATATAAGCGCGGATGTTGATTCTGAAAGTTCTAGAGGATAATCTTGGCTGAGGTTTTATTTTCAAGCAGGTGTTTGGCCTATACATATGCAATCCATATGGGATCCTTCCTGGGCTAGAGTCCTTTTGGACGTTTTTATACTTTTTCCCCTCTTTTTTGGCTTTACATTTAATCTCTTACTAGATGTGGAGCTCTGCCTTATCCTTGCTCTTGTGTTTGGATTTGGTTTTATCCTCGATGTACCCTTTGTCAAGTTTTAAAAAAAATTTGTTGCCGATAAAAAAAAAAAGGCATTTTATCAAACATGTAAAAGGCAAGCAACAATGGGCAAAGACAAATAAAACAAATACAACCTAGAACTGTAATTCATAATTTTTTTCCTTGTCGTTCCAGAAGTAACCTATTTGGATCTATCGTCACAGTTGAAAAACCTATAGGTCCCAAATATCTGAGGGTACTCCAAGGGCACAACAGTTCGTTCAAAACCAGCCTTAGAATCCAGCTATGGCAAAAAATCCCCAGTAAATTGAGCCAAAAAAAAAATCGAGCCAGGCAGTATGGTGTGAGACCTATTTCGATCAAATTCTTGGAAACTAGAGGAGAAGGAACAAACCATTGGGTAGAAGACGGAACGAAATCATGACTGAAACCCTAGCACAACAATAATTGAATAGCCATCAACAGCCAACACGAAATGGGTTATCAGAGGTCATGGGAGTTTCAGCAGTAATCAAACCTTTGGGGGCCATTTCTTACGAAATCGATTGGAATTTCAGAGGATTTCCCTCCAAGTGAATGGCGCCTAATATTTCCCCCAAAGTGAGGATGGCGCCTAAATATGTGGACCCTGTGATTGAGTATGTGAAATGCAATGTAAACCCTTGCACGCTATAATTGAGATAGTTAAACGCCATATAAATCCTCCCACTTCACTTCTGCTTTGCTACAGCACCGTGAATGCTATTATTTACTCTCTTATAGCATTCTTGGAAAAATGCTACTCCCTCCGTCCCTTTTTAAGTGTTGACATTTCTATTTGGGTTGTACCTTAATAAGTGTGTGTTTTGAAAAGTTAATGGGTAAAAGTTTGTAGAATTATCATTTTGCGCTTTTGAAAAGTTAGTGAGTAAAAAGGTAATGGGTAAGGGTGAAGGATAATTTTGGAAAGTGGAGGCAAAAGTTGATGTGGAAAGTGAAAAAGTTGATGTGAAAGGTGTAATGATGATGTTTTTTTAATAAGTTGGATTTACGAAGCAACACATTTAAAAAAGGACGGAGGAAGTATTAACTTATGCTACTAAAGCCCATATTTGTTGTAGTGAACATTACTGCGGTGGCGGGTTACCAACCGCTAAACAATCTAAAACTAACATTAAAGCGATGGCGGGTTACCAGAGAAGAGGGGACAACTTCTTTCTCCATTGACCATTGCCGATATCGCATCAATAATCAAACTTGAAATTTGAAGTCCAATCACAGTAATTCATTCAAAAAGAGGAACTCACTCTTATTTTGAGCTTAATCAGAACAAGATAAATTGGCAACACCAATTCCACGTCTCCACATCCATGACCCGACAAATTACCATATTAGATACAACCACTCACTTCCTATGGAGGCCAATTACCATTCCTATCATTACCACCTCCACCTCGACTCATTAGCAAAGAAGAAGATGACTCAGGGGTTGTACCTTTGTTGGTCATTATCTCTTTTATGGTTCTTCTAGTAGTCTGCTTCGATAGAATCTTAAGTGATATCATACAAATATTAGCAATGGAGCCCGTGGCTAGACCAAAACTCTAAGTTCATTCAGCTTTTTCTCTCTACAGTGTCACCTCGTCTCAAATAACCAGAAAAGGAGAGATTATTTTCAATGTTATTAAGCCTCTTGAATGGTTAATTAGTGGTGTTCTATAACGCACCAAAGTGTCTTGCCATAGAATGCATCAAAGTGATCAAGTGGGGCTTCATGACATTGAAACTAACCTCTCCATTTGTGATTATTCGAAACGAGGAGACAAGTGAGAGAAAAAGAATCTAAAAGAAGTTGGATATTTGGGCTAGCCACGACTCCATTGTTCATATTTGTATCAATGTATGATACAATTTGAAATTCTATCGACCAAAACTACGAGGAGAGCCATAGAAAAGAGGATGACCAACAGAGGTACAACCCGTGAGATCATCTTCTTCTTTGATAATGGTTCGAGGAGGAGGTGGCAATGACAGAAATGGTGGTCAGCCTCCATACAAGTGGTGGTCGGCCTTCTTAAGAAATGAGTGGTTTGAGGCTCGTTGTGTCTATGGTAATGGTGATCGGGTCCTCGATGGTGGAGATTTGTTGGTGACGAGGTTTTTAATCGTGGATTTTTTATGACGGGTTCTTTGGTGGTGGTATACATGGTGATCGTGGAGTTGTTGGTGCCGATTTATGTTGTTGTAATGGTGGTGCTGGATTCATTAGTGGAAGGGTCTCTGGTTGAGAAATAGTTGGTTGTGGTGAGGGGTTCGATGGTCATAAATGTAACGGACCTGGTGATTGGGTTGAAGATGGAATTATTGTCAATGGTCTCCAACGAAATTTGCTCGAAATAAGAGCGGGCAACCTTTGTTTTAGGATGCATTCTTGGTTTGGCTGGAGGGAAGAAATTTAAAAAGCAGGAGAGGCAGGCTATTTCTATATGGAGATACGCACGAATTTCGCAACGACCAAGTATACTCACTTAACTATGCAAATCCACAAGATAGAGTTTTGTCCAACTTTTAGATGTTGAAAGTTGTATGTAAAGGACAAACAATCTAATGTCATTGCAAACAATTAATCTAATGTCATTGCAACAACTAATCAATGTTTTGGATGGTAAATAATTTAAATGTAAGCTAACCGGTTCAAATCTCAGCCCATGGGGACCCATTCCCTTGTTAATGAATTACATGAACTGAATCTCCTCTCTATTTTTCCATTTGGTTATTACTGCTACTTAAAGTTAAAGGGTTCATTGGGTTAACTATGTAATACTCCCTCCGTCCCTTTTTAAATGTGTTGCTTCGTAAATCCAACTTATTAAAGAAACGTCATCATTACACCTTTCACATCAACTTTTACCTCCACTTTACACTATTCACATCAACGTTTACCTCTACTTTCCAAAATTATCTTCCACTTTTACCCATTAACTCTTTACCCACTAACTTTTCAAAAGGGTAAAATGATAATTGTACAAACTTTACCCATTAACTTTTCAAACCACACACTTATTTAGGGACAATCCAAAATAGAAAGTTAAACACTTAAAAAGGGACGGAGGGAGAATTTTTTTTTAAAGTTTTGGTCATATTATTTTATTTTTATATTCTATTGCATACAATAATCAAAAGAGATATGACAATATGTTTTATTGATCAATACCTCATTAATTTTAACATCAAGAAGCGCTGATCATTGAAGTACCTTCAGCTGTATTTTAGCAAGATTATCAATTTACTTAAACCATATATTTGATGCTAAACTTTAACTGAACGTTTAAATGTTAATTAAGAAAATCATATATTCTTCGTTGCAATACTCCATCCACAATTTTTATCTTTTTTAAAATGTCGTGTCGAGATTAGGATAAAAAAAACACACAGCACTTTCGTACACATTTTTTCAATTTTTGCATCAAATTTTCAATTTCAATTAAATTTTTTTATTGTTGGAAAAAAGTTTACGAGTCAAAACTATTTTATTATTGAATAATGACACAACTTACAGGAAAAGACAAGATATGGGAAGGACTAACGTCTAGCCTTTCAAATTTAATTTTTATTGCAGGGACTCTATTTTACAAGTTCGATATATCAAATTGGGACCGCAATACGGCCACAACCCTAATCGAATCCAGGCTTTATCGTGTTCAAACCAATGAATATAGAGCTCTATGGAACATAACCCCCTTCCCCTCCAACTACCTCGTTTCTTCCGCTTTTTCCCTCAATCGATACAACCCTAATGACTGCGATACCCGTCACCCAACATCTTACTCAAGTTTGAATTCTCTCTCCGTAACTCACTCTTCGTGACATGGTACTTTCAAAGCATGTGAAATTATAATTGGAACAATGATACATACACACCCACTCGGACACACTCGCCACACCCCCTCTCACATGTGAAGGGACCCACCCGGGAGGGACTCACCCCACATGTGAGAGGGGGTGTGGCAGAGTGTGTCCGAGTGGATGTGTCTGTATCATTTTTGTTATAATTGAGAGGTGGGATCAAATCTATATTAAAACTAATGAGGGCTTTTAAATGCAGAAGTAAATGCTTGAATACGTACCTCAATACATGGAGAAAACTCTCCCCCCTCTCTTGATTTTTCCAGTGACACAGTGTTGTGGAAATATTACTCCAAAATATTGTTCCGCAGGAAGCACCGTGAGTTAAGAGTTCCAATCAATTATTACAATTGTGATTTGTGAAAGTAGAGCAAAAATAAAACCTGAACGTTTTAAAATAGAAATATAGAAGGGAGTGAGACCTAGAAAATAGGGAAGTTAGAGATGGGTTGGGATCGTGGGACACCCGGAAGAGTAAGAGGTAAAAGAGGATCTCTAGATTTGAAAAATGTCAAAAATTCAAAAAAGAAGGAATTTGGGGTTTGGAGATTTTTTTTGGCAAAATACATTTCTATAGGGTATTTACTAGCGTTCTACCCGTTCGATACCAGGGAACGAAAAGTACATTAATGTGAACTTTTTTTCATGTTGTTTCAATGGGCACAATGCTAATAAGGGAAAAAAAACAACAAAATTTCGTAACAAACTCATGACCGTTCCAATCAATTGCTATGGTTGTGAAAGTAGAAAAAATAAAGCAGAAATATAGATAGAGTCAGGGAGAGAAAATAGGGAAGTTAGAGATGTGGTGGGAGTAAGAGGGGAAAGAGGATTTGAGATTTTTTTTTTTATTTTTAAAAAGAACAAAAATTCTAGAAAAATTAGGATTTGGGGTTTAGAGACTTTTTCAGGCAAAACACATTTCTACAGAGTATTTACTAGCGTTGTGCCCGTACGTACGATGTACGGGCCAACAAAAGCAAAGGTTGACAATGGTGTTTTTAGTTCACATGTTTCGAACGGACACAACGCTAATTATCAATAATATTAATTAGTTGCCTGAACTCCTACAAAGGTGGCACTGAGAAAAAAAAATATTGACTAAAAAATATAAATAAATGGACCCCATACTAATTACTAAGAAAGAATTTTGCCAATAGTGAAAAATAAAAAATAACTGGAAAACCCATACTATCAAAATTTTTAGATTAACCATTCATCTCTGATGAGCGGAAACTGTAAGGAAAAAAATATGACCACAGGCCCCAAAAAATATAGTAAACACGAAAAAGGCAAGAAAATTAATATAGTTTTCAATGTCTTTCGTGTCTTTAAAGTCATCATAGTTGAACTTTTTCCCATTGTAGCTCATGTTTTCATACTTTTTCAATTTCTTTTGTCAACACAAATGATTAATCCCAAATTTTTAGTGAAAACCTAAATAAGAAGTGACTAAATATCAATAACCCCCCCTTTCTTAAAAAAATTAGTTTTCTTTTGAAACACGCAAACGACTAAAAAAATCCTTAATTCTGATTATATTCATTTTTTTCTTATATATATTTCACTTTGAGGTTTCCTATAATTAATTTCTCAAACCGTTTTTCTAAGATATTTCTCATACGCTTAAAATAATATGTAGATTTATGCCACGAAGATGAAGGAGGTGGGTCTTTCGAAAAAGTAAAACTAGCAATTCAAAATGTGTTAGATTGACTAAACTAGAATAAGTAATGAAAAAGAATTGATAAGGCAAAAAAAACACCACGGCCTCTCCTTTGGCAAAAAAACCAAAAAGTGGTTTTTTAAAAAACCACTTTTGTCCTTATTCAATTTTTTTTTGCATTCGTTAGTTTTGCATCAAGATTTTGTGGTTTCTGGATTCCTCTCGACGAGACGATTCTGAAAAGTATAAAATTATGGTCAAAACTCAAATTTTTTTGAATAAAGCCAAAATAGGTGGATTATTTGCCAATAATCCACCTATTTTGGCTTTATTAAAAAAAAATTAATTTTTTTGAATAATTTTATACTTGTTAGATTCGTCTCGTCGAGAGGAATCCAGAAACCACAAAATCATGATGCAAAACTAACGAATGCAAAAAAAAATTGAATAAGGACAAAAGTGGTTTTTAAAAAAACCACTTTTTGGTTTTTTTGCCAAAGGAGGCAGAACCTTCTAGGTCGGGTGGTTTGTTGTTTTGTTGGGAGGGCTGTGGTTTTTAGAATTATTTTCATTATAGTTGTTATAAGGGTAATATGGGTATTTTCATAATGATACATTGTTTTTTTGAAAGGATAATGATACACTGTTGATCATAGCATTTTCCATCCCTTTTTTAACTGTGAGACAATGGAGGGGAGGTTTGTGCATATTGTCAGAAAAGTAAGGGAGGTAAGGGAGGTCAGTGTAATTTTAAAAACCTTTCCCTTTTTTAACTGTGAGACAATGGAGGGGAGGTTTGTGCATATTGTCAGAAAAGTAAGGGAGGTAAGGGAGGTCAGTGTAATTTTAACTCCTCGCCGACCACCACCTCCGCCTCCGGCAACAACATCAGGTGACCAAAAAAATTAATGAAATGTCAATAATTTAAAAACTTCTAATTTCGTAGAGGAAATTAAAAAAACAACTCCTACCTCCGGCCGACCACCATTTCACTTCCGATTGACCACTTCTGGTGACCAAAAAAATTAGTGACATTTTACTAATTTTTAGAATTCTAATTTTATCTAAAAATTGAAAAAATCACCAGCTAGTCAACTCTTAAAACTAGTAACTCACTAAATTTCATTAAAGCTAAAGAGATCGACCATTAAATCTATTTCGAATTTAGTGGCAATCACAAAATTTCATACCTGGTTTAAAACTCTTAATTTTGGATCTAGTGCAGAAATCTACTTCCGACAATTTCAACTACTTGTTTACATGCGTAATACGTATGACCTATTCTCGTGCATTTTTTGCGATACGAGAGCTTGCTTATGGAAGAGTTGGATCAGTTGGCAAGGAAAGTCGAATCCCACCCGAAGAAAGGGATTCATATTTCCCAATTGGATCAAGGGGATCTGTCTCACTATTCTTAAAAGGGAAAGGGTTTGTTACCAGAAAACTTTTCCATAAAATCACTCAGAAAATGCATCCAACGGGTGAAATCCACCAGAAACACGGTTTGACTTTTCCATAAAATCACCCAAAAAATGCATCCAACGGGTGAAATCCACCTAGTACACTGTTCAGGTGGATTTCACCCATTGAATGCATTTTTTTGGTAATTTTATGGAAAAGTTTTTCTGGTACTGTACCAGACCTCTTCTTAACATAGTATTTAATTCGAAGTGGCTAAATCTTACTTTCTTCTATATCCGAATCACTTTATACGTTAGGACTGCATTGATTTCACTCCATGATGGGCTCAAACTAGGGGTGCACAAACACTGGGCCGGACTTCATTTAATAATCGGGCTTCATTTAATATACCCATGCCCGACCCAATTAAAATCGTAATATCCGAAGCCCGTCCAACAAGCCCATTTATTTTTCTAATGCATGGTATTACAAACATAAATTAATCAACCATAAGATTAAGAAGACCTACAACCAAAAGATTAAGGAGATTCAACAAAAAAAATAGTAAAAAATTGGTAAAAAGAAAAGAGGAGATATTGAAGAGTAGATGAAGATGATCGTACTCTTGAATAAGAGATGAGGAGATCTTACTAGATAAGAGATGAGTAGATGCGCCCTTTCATCAAGATAAACAAACCTAAGTAGTTAGGTTTCCATGGTATATATATAGTATTAAAATAAAAATATTATTTAAATCGGGCAGGGCCTCAGAAAAATTTCCCAAACCCGGCCCAATTAGTAAACGGGATAAAAATGCCAACCCAACCCGGCCCTATGGGCCTAAATATTTTTCTCTAACCCTAAAAAAATCATCCTGAATTGGGAGGCTGGGCTGGCTACAGAGCCAATGTGCACCCCAAGCTTAAACCCTGGAGTACTTCCTCGGGATGGTACGCGAAATGGAGAATGAACTAGTAAATTAGTTCCACTTAGTAGATCAGATTTACTTTTATGGAGATCACATACGCTGATTCTCCCGAGAGATTTCCTTCCTTTTTCTTTTTTTCAAACAGGTATTTGAAATTATTGGAAGAGAGGTGGGGAAGAGAGAGAGAGAGAGAGAGAGAGAGAGAGAGAGAGAGAGAGAGAGAGAGAGAGAGAGAGAGAGTAAAAAATAAGGAGATAGTAAGTGAGAGGCTTAGGTATTATGTCCAAAATAAGAAGCTAGTGAGTGTATTTTGTCCTTTTGCTAAATCAACATTTAAAATAATGTCTTTATGTTTAATTGTAAAAGTTCATTGTCTCTCCTTTCAAAAAGGCCACCACCAGTCCACCTCCGACCAACCACCACCCCACCCCTGGTTGACCACTTCCAGTGACCAAAAAAAATTGTGAAGTGTCACTAATTTTTAAAAATTCAAATTTCAAACATAAAATTCAAAAAAATCACCATTCCACCTTCGGCCGACCACCACCCCACCTCTACCTGAGCACTTCCGGTGACAAAAAAAAAAAATTAGTGAAGTGTCACTAATTTTTAAAAATTCAAATTTCAAACATAAAATTCAAAAAAATCACCATTCCACCTTCGGTCGACCACCACCCCACCTCTACCTGAGCACTTCCGGTGACAAAAAAAAAAAATTAGTGAAGTGTCACTAATTTTTAAAAATTCAAATTTCGAACATAAAATTCAAAAAAATTATCACCCCACCTCCGGCCGACCACCACCCGATCTCTAGCCGAGCACTTCCGTCGACCAAAAAAATTAGTGAAGTGTCACAAATTTTTAGAAATTCACATTTTGAACATAAAATTAAAAAAAATCAACACCCCACCTCTGACCGACCACCACCCCACCTCTGGCCAAGCACTTCCGGCGGCCAAAAAAAATTAGTAAAGTGTCACTAATTTTTAAAAATTCAAATTTTGAACATAAAATTCAAAAAAATCAACACTCCACCTTCGGCCGACCACCACTCCACCTTTGGCCAACCACTTCTAGCGAACAAAAAAATTAATGAAATATCACTAATTTTTAAAAGTTAAAAATTAAAAAAAAAAATCAAAACACCACCTCCGCCAACCACCTTCCCACTTCCGGCGACCACAAATTAGTGAAGTGTCACTAATTTTTAAAATTCAAATTTCAAACATAAAATTCAAAAAAAAAAATCACCACCGCACCTGTACACCACAAGTCAGTGTATAAGAATTCCAGATGTGAAATTTGATGGGTTTAATCCTATCATTCTTGCAAGCCGTAGAAAACCGTTTTTAGAAAGAAGAAATGTGGCAGCAGGTTGGGTCGCCGTCGTGGTCGACGAAAGCGTAGTTCTTTCAATTGATTTCCAAAATGCATCAGATTCCAGTGAGTAGCGGTTATTTTGTCCGGAGGTGCGACCGCAAAGGTGCTGGTTGGAAGGGTAATCATGTCCAAAATGGTGGTGGTTTGGGTTTTTGTTTGAAAAGGGAAAAAAAAAAAAGTGTGTCCTTATAACACCAAGAAAAGAACCCGTGTCCTTTTGTTTGAAAAGGGAAAATATAGTGCATTTATGCCTAATTTTTCCATCTTTAAATTATCCCAAGAATCCTAATATGATTACCATAGTTAATAGTTTGATAAATATAATGTATTTGGTTAAGAGAATTTTAATTAGCCACCCTTTTCAAAAAAGATTGTTATGATGCCACCCCATGTGGTTTGAATAGTTATGATTTCATCCCGTAAAAGGATATTAGGACGGTTATGCCCTTATTAGGTATTTAATTAGTATCTAATATATACTAATGTTATATTCTACACTAATTTGTATATCCTAACCTCCCTTAATTGACGTCATAATAAGAATTTTAGATTTAATAGGCTTAATTTATGGAATGCCGTTGGAGAATCAAATCATTAATAATTGATACCATTATCATACCATTAATATTTGATTTGTTCAAAAGGAAATCAAATCTCTTAATTAGTTTGATATTCCTAACTATTCTATTCCCGAGAGTAAGGCATCCCATTACCCATTCCAAAATTGAACTTGTCCCATTATCTCATTTTTTCAAAAAAAATTCAGAGAAGAAACCCTCTAAAGGGGAAAAGATTAGGATGTAAAAAACATTCCACCACCACCACCACGTAGCGGTCGTGGTTGGAGATCAAAGGCCGAAGATCAGAAGGGAAGAGCTCTATCACGTTTTGGCCAGAGAGTGCTCTGAAAGTTCTTTGCGGTGTGTGGAGTGGTTTCGGCATAGAGCTCCATTACGATTTGACCACATGATGCACCGCCGCAGAAATCGGAATCGATCAGTCTTGGCGGTGACGGAAAAACCTAACGAGTAACCTTTTAATCTCGATCGATCTCACAATGTCGTTTGATTACTGTAATCTTTTGTTTTGTGTTGTATGGTGGTGGTGGGTTTCGGATCTTGTTAATGGCGAGGGTGTTTTTTTATTCAATGATGGTTTGTTTTCGATTCAAGGCTGGTGTTTTTCTTCGATACAATAAAAATGGTAAATCAATAACCATGTTCACATGCCTTTCTAACGATGGTTATTTCATACAGTGAATATGGTTTATTGATTTACCATTTTGGTGATTTGATATAGTAAAAGTGGTAAATCAATAAATCATGCTTGTTCACTGACACGTGAACATGGTTTATTGATTTACCATATTGGGTGATTTGATACAATAAAATATGGTTCACTGGTTTAGCACTTCGACACTTTGGGGATTCAGCAAAGTAAATATGTTGCATTAATCAACCATATGTTTCATGGTTAATCTACCATTTTTCTTTTTGTGGTGCATTAATTTGCCTTTTTTTTTGTGGTGCATTAGGTCAAAACTTCAAGATTATTTATTTTTAATTTTGTTTGGAGATTTTAGGTGTGAGAAGATTAGAGAAGAGAGAATTAAAAAAATAGAAAAGAGAGATTTTAGGGAGAGAGAGAAACTAGGAAAGATTAGGAGAGAGAAAATATATTAGGAAAATCAAGAGAGAGAAAGGGTGTTTTGGGGTTTATTTGAATTTCAGGATGGAATTATAAATATTCAAATCGCATAGGATGGAATCATAATGATCTTTTTTGTACAGGACCCCTAATTAACTCTCTGTTTGGTTAATAACTCTGCTCTCAGCGAATTTCAGTTTCTTCATGTTGTCATCAACAATCTTACGGTCTCAAACGAATCCGAAGCTAGGCACCTAACTCAAGTGGGTTTGCCAGGAAATAAGAAAAGAAAATCATAAAAACCATCCGATCATTTGGCAAAACAAACAAAAGTTTCACAATTCCCCGTAAGCTCCCAATTTTTTCGCTTGTGGTAACTCAAACATTTCTATTTGTTTATCTAAATGCACTATCAGCCGCACAAAGCAATGAATTTTCCAAGTACTCATACTTCTTTTTTTTGCACAGTGAAAAAGTGATTTCATTAACTTAAAATCAGCAACAACATATTAAAGGGAGCAAAAAATATGGCATTACAACAAAAAGCAAACATCTCAACTAGGTCGGCACCTAACCCTCTTGATAGTCATATGCCATAGCTCCAATAGAGTGGCAAAGTTGGTTAGTAATCAATCAGCCTCACCAATGCATCAATCTCACAATAATGATCTGGTACAAAAGATAATAGATCCAACACCAAAATGAAGTGATAAGATGCAAAAACATAGATTCCATCTACTTGAATACTCCTATTGTTAGATTCCCGCAGAGTAACAAGTGCAGAAGAGTTGATTTCCAATAGCTCAGTGACCAGTGAGATTCAGAGCTTGACTTGCAGGCCTTTGAAATCATAAAATCATTTCAAAGAAACATATGAGAACCAGTAAACCATATGAGATGATCATTTCTAGGGGTATGCAGCAAAATGATCATTGATATCCAGGGCTATACAGCGATCCAATTAAATGGACGGTGGTGAAGTTGTTGATACCAATATATAGATGTAAAGAGCTTGAGGTTCATTTGCCTCACACACGGGACTTTACTTCAGTATAGATGTAGTCGAATTGAGAGAGAAATGCCTCACTTTAACTTCAGCAGGGATGGATTGAAACTTGAATAGCATAAAACCTAAATAAATTATGCTCCATAGTATATAATAGTACTCAGCAACCTCCAGAATAATGCACAAAATGGAGCCACAAGACACAACCCAACCCAACCATGGAATGGACTACCAAAAGACCCCCCAAAACACAATAGAATACCAAAAGCAAAAGACCCCCCATGCACAAGAATAAGACCAGGACCAGACACAATAAAAACCAAACATAACCAACAGATGCAGAAGTGACAAACCCTTAACCCATAACATACCAAAGAAAGACAAAAGAACCAAAAACCAGACACAATAAACCAAAACCCAGGCACAATCATCAAACACCACAGATGAGATTGACATCCCCAAAACCAGACCATACCACTAAAAGACAGAAGAACCAGAACCCCTGAAAATGAGACTGACTAACACCCTAACCCAAAACAAACCACTGTGAGACTCAAAACCGAAGACCCCAAGATAACTTGACTCCCTCCCTAACCATTAATCTAGTAATCACAGCTATAATGTACCCAAGATACTTTCAAGCCTTTGAGAATGATAAAGTTTCTGGTTCCACAAGTTTCCATCATTGTGAATGTTTTTGGGTTCCAAATGCACAATAGTCCTCCAATAGTGCCAACAGCCTCTACATCTTGATATTCAAAGTTGACCTCCCACCATAATGATTTGATGAAATCCTGTGATAATGCCCCTTGCTTGGTTTCTTGGAAAAAAGCCATATTATCAAGTCTTTTTTCTTTAAGAAATTTTTTGATTCTGCCTCTCTTCTCCCCTGTTGCTCAGGCCCCTAACATTCCAAATAATATTTTCATTGTCTCCAATTGTTATGACCTGAGCAAAACAAACTAAAATCAGGGTTGGTCACCAGCCCTTGCCTTGTTAAAGGCTTCCATCTCATCTATCTTGCTTATGACTTCCTCTTCCTCTCTATCATAATTGATTCCAAAAAGTTTGACCACTGCCCATATGGCTTGAGCTTCATTTAGCAGAATTCTGTTCCTGTTGTTTATTTCGCCTGATGAAATTGATGCTGATAATGTCGTGGATGCCACTGCTGATCTTAGCACTACACGCTTCTTTTTATTCCTCTTTCCTTTGGTATCTTTTGTGTTTACTTTAGAATAGCCTAGAATCTCATCCATACTCTTCCTATTTCTCTACCCTTTAATCCCCTTGATAGCTACTTGAATAGGAACTTGGTTGTTCTTCTTGGAAATATTATGTAGCTTTTTCTTCTTTGTCATTTAATGCCTCCTCTAATTGAAACCCTGTTGTGCCAATCATCAATTTAAATAGGAAGACAGTTGGGTATTTTGATTCGTGGTTGGTCCACTGATGGAAGCTTTTCAAAGCTATCAGCCACCATTCACATTCCTCCAAAGAATTATCTTTTCCCAAGGAGGAGTTCATTAAGTCCATCAGAGCTACTTCATTAATAAAAGGTGGCACGCCTGTTTCATTATTTGAATTTGCAACCTCCTCCTCAGAACATGGGTTATTTTGTTGTGACCCATAATTTGATCCAACATCAGTTGATTTCTCCCCCTCATTTTTACTCCCTGCCTTGTCATCATCTTCAACAAATGAATCTTTCGTTTCCATGGCTAATTCCGATGATTTGTAAAAAAAAATTCTGGTTTATGACTCTAAATGAATCCTCTTCCATAACTCTAACTGAATAATTTACCTCATCAACAATCAAATCAACACAGCCTTCTAATTTGTGAATATGATTTGTGGCTATCAGGATTTTTGCTTTGACAAAAGAGTAATTCCTTCAGAGTGGCTTCATCTACTTGCAGAAATTGTCCCCACTTGTTTCCAATTTCTTTGAAGACTGGGTATGACTATGCATTAAGCAGCATTCCATAGCATGATAGCCAGACAAATCGTTCTTCACTTGCTTGTTCTCCTCTCCATGGCCTTATTTCCTCGAACCAATTCGATAACCATTTCTGTTTGAGGGACAAATCTCTGGGAAGATGATGATTATGAACCATCCACCTATACCTTTGATTTGAACCATGATATCCCCTTCTTTTCTGAAAATATGTTCTAGGTCTTTTGTGGATACCAATTTCTTCATCTTTGCAAAAGCACTCTTAAACAGCCATCCATTCCCCATAGGTTGAACTTTAATGTTACGCATATGTACTTTTGCTGGAGAATCGTATACTATTGCATTTCTCAGCTCCCCTTGCTTGCTTGGTTCTTTTATCCCTTTTCTTCTCCATACTTCTTTGCCTCTTTTTTGTTTTGTGAATTTCTGTTGATTTTGCCCTTTCTTCACCTGCAATTTCTGATGTTGGGTCGTCACTTTTCCTTTGAAAGGCTAGACTTGGGGGTTTTGCTTCCATTGGTTAGATTTGTATTTGAACAACAATCTCTGATTATGTTGAGCATTCTGCGACCAAGGTCGTGGTTTATTTGGGTGATTTCTGATGGGCCTTCTTCTAGGGTTTTGCACATCTTCCTTCTCCAGAAAACTCGAAAATTTCGCCACTAATTTCTGATTCCAGTACCATGAGTCTTTGATATTTGATATTGCTGCTCCTGCATCTTCGATCCTCATGAATCTCACAAACGCAAAACTTTGCCCAGTAATCTTACTTCTTCTATTTGGAATGTATATGCTTCTGATTTTGCCAAATCTGGAGAAGAGGTTGAAGACCCAAATTTTTCGAATCTGGAAGGGAAGATTATCAACAAAAACAGTTGCAGATTTCTCTGAGAAATCATCTTTTCTTGTCCCTCTCGATCTCCATTCTCTCTCTCTCTCTCTCTCTCTCTCTCTCTCTCTCTCTCTCTCTTCTTACTCTCTCCATCTTTTCCCCCAGGTAATGGTTTTGCCGATCAAAAAAGAATGAAAGCCATCCACCCTGGTGCGGCCTCTCTTCACGGTGCAATCATGTCACTTTGGACGAAACTGCCATGGTATAGGTTTGTTTGTTTTGGGTTTGTGAGAACTGGTTTTTAAAAACGTCTTAAAAAACTGTTCTCAAAACCCTCAAATGAACGCATGCACTCATCAAGCAGATTGCAAGTCCATGTGCCACAAACTCGATAGCCGCATCAATTGGATGAAGAAAGCTAAGGCTACTAGAATATTCAAAGGGGAAAACCTCTAACATTCTCAAGATGTATCACATATTCCAGATGTAGGCTTCTTAAAACCAAAAAAGCCCAACGTGTTTTGTACGTACCTTGGACACAAACCAGACGAAATGAGTACAAGGAGAACATCAAGAAATATGCACAAGTGTTTCCCAACATACAAATTAATATAACGGATAAATATTTACTGGAATCCTAGATGCAAAATATTCTAAGGACTCCAGAGTACTTTAAATAATTGAAGTTCAAGCTCATGAAAAAATTATCTCCATTAAACTTGTACCCCTATGGCTTGACTTAAATGACCTTAGGCCTCAGCCATGAGAGAAAATGAGACCATTCAACCATTATTGGCAAGGATTGCAAAAATGAAAATCGAATCATAAGTTATGGAGCTATTCAAGAGAGCACTTCTTGAGAAAACGTTGTGAATCCTTTTTTTACTGCTACGTTGTTGCACAGTGCATGGTTACATCGATACTACTCTTAGAATGTTGTTCCACAAATTGCATTGCACATGAAACAAGTAGGTTTCATGTCAAAAAATTCAAAGAATAAAATCTCCGCAGAAATAATTGCAAATTATATCCATTGATAAGAAAAGAAAAAATGTCAAAATAAATTTCATAAAATCCCATCAAATACCATATAATTATTAGTAATCTCGTCCAGCCTCTCGGTTCTGAATCTCTGCTCAATATCAACTCTTCCTGAAAAACCGAATGGTCATATGTTTTGGGTTGGTAGCATTGTGAAGCCTTATTATCTCCCTTGCCTCATGAATGGTATCTTGTTCCACGGAGACCAATTCCTCCTCAGTCTGCCACCAAACAACAAACTCTTTTCAATAACACATGAAATAAATAGGAGAATGGAAAAGTCTACAATACACTCCTCTTAAAGGTGTGTACCATTGCACCTAATGTGTGGTCCAAATTGTACCACCCTAAAGATTCATAACATTTTGGTGCGTCTCGTAACTTTTATACCACAAACTCGTAAGTTTTCAGCAGGCAACTAATGGAAGTTGAATACAAGAGCAATAAGTGGATTCAAACGACAACCTTAAACAATTGTTCTACCCTAGTTGGCTCCTGCAAACCTCATGTCATTGCCCAAACATGTGAAAAACGTTGAACAATATGCATATCCAAATTGTAGGTCATCAAAACAATTTAAAAGAATACCATATACTACTCCAAGCTGCAATCCAAATTGTAGGTCAAAACAATCTTTGACAAAATACGAAATCAACACGAAGAGCTCTTCTTGATATGATTAAAAAAGTTCTGAAAGAGAACATACCATATACTTTAGGTTGCAACCCAAGACTAATTCGGCATTTGGTTTCTCTATCCGAGACAGAAAGCAGTATGGTGGCACCTCCAATATGACTTTTGACTTTGCCAATAGCATACTCTCCATGTCATTGGCTATCAAGTGAATCTTACTATAATCAGCGATTCGCAACGGAATTTTGGCGACCATGGCCTGAGGGCTGGATGAATAACTCCTCGACGTCTAAAATTGTCGACAACTCAGAAAATATGAACAATCAAAACATTTGGTACCCATACTGTGACAAAACTAGGTGTAGTAACGTAATGTATAGTGAAATGAACATTTGGCCAGTTCAAATGAACATTTGAAGAGAGAGAGAGAGAGAGAGAGAGAGAGAGAGAGAGAGAGAGAGAGAGAGAGTGAGTGAGTGCTAGTAAAAGAAAGGATGCTCACCCGCCAATAGACCTCCAAATTGGGAAGTACGACGGGCAATTTTCTTTCAACAAGCAATAGTGTTGTTGTAACTCCAATTTCCACCACTTGACCTTCTATTCCGGATTTAGTCTGCACAATTAGTAATTGTTCGCAATTTCAACTAGGGAAAGGAAACAACAATACGAGTTAAATAACTGTGTACTTTGATAAAATCTGTTACACCCTAACTTTATGTCTAAATCCGAATAATTAAGTTTGAATTTGTTTTCTATTGATGACGGATTCTATTTAATATTTATTTAGTTACTTTGCCGTGTATTATAGGTACACTTGGCATTATTGTTGTTTTGGAGTATGTTACTTACCTAAATAAATTATGATTAGCTTTCCAATGCCCATTTTTGAGTCAGCTTCGTTTCCTGCTGAATACTCGGAGTATTTCACTTCTATACAAATCAAAATAACATTGCCATCATATTGGCATTGAAACCTCTGTAATCAAAACCCAAACATGTTCATGCACGTCACACTGATGCGTTTCGTTCATGTACACTACAATTTGTATTCAATTACCTAGGGCCTTTTTTTTGTGGTGGTGGCTTTTGGCTTGTGAAGGTTTTTTCTTTCGATTTTGCTTGTAGGTGGTTTTGGGGCCGGGTTTGGAACTCTTTGGTTGTTTTAGGTGTTGGAGTTTTGGGTTTTCGTTTGATTGTTTGGTTGTCTTCTGGACAATCTTCCAATCTTTTGGGTCTCGAGAGGCTTTTTTGTCTTCTCTTGCCCCGTTTAATCTTAAATCTTCGATATTTGATTAATAAAATCTTTTTTGCCGTGCAACAAAAAAATAAAAAATTTAATCTACGAAACACTAATCAAATGCAATTGCATGTTTTCTTGCTTAAAGCAAGACATTATGATTTTGTGCCAATTTGAAAATGGATAAGGAAAAGACCAAAAAAACTAACTCCTGATTTTCAATAAAGTCAAGAAACAAATTCAGCATACCTTCACTATATCTCCAATTTCCAGAGACTTTGAAGTTAGCAATATGTACCCAGCGAAAACATTCCGGATTAGGTGCCACCCAAGCCAATTAACGACCCACTCTGAAAACAAATATCTAAAATAACTCAGAACTTCAAATACTAATGTTGATGACCAGAGATAATTTAATCTACCTTTTCTTTCCAAAATCTGGAAATTAAACTACTTTTTCATCAAATGTTCGACCTTTCATTGGTGACTGAAAGATTTCGCGAAGGCTGAAACCTTTCCTTTGGGTTTTATGTTATCGGCAATGCTCTTTGCTAAATAAACTGCGCGCATTAGCAAAGAGCATTGCCGATACCAAACCTGAGGGGTTGGCAAATTGGTCTTACCTTGGGAATTAGGGGTTTGCTTCCACGTAAGGTCTCAGGTTCGATTCTTCTTACCAGTAAAAACTCTTGGGGCCACTAGGAGTTTTGACCGGTCGCTACCTCCAGGGCCCCGAAATTAGTAGAGGTGCGCGCAAGCTCGCCCAGACATCCGATTATAAAAAAAAAAAACAAAAAAACTACGCACACTACTTTTACTACAACACTACTGGTAAGTGACCAACACCATACTTAATCAGAAGACATAAAATGCTCTAAAACTGACCTCCAAGAACGATAATCAAAATGATGTAGTGCATTATCAAAATGATGTCGCCCATCGACACTCCAACGGCCGCGGCTAATGCCAGCAGTCCGAGTCCAAATATAGCAGTCGACAACAATATATCGACTGTGTTCAAACTCTTTTGGTCCAATTCGGTTTTCTCCACGACCGCAAGAACTTGGGCGATTGCACTCCGTCTACACTTGTGCAGAAACAATACAAAGGAGGCCATCACCACGCCCTTCCAAATAGGGAGAACGTAGTTCTCCACAGTAAGAGGAGCAATCAAATAGCCGCTGCATGTAGAAATATATATGTAAGTGCTTGAATTAAAAAAATTAAAATCATGATGCAAATAAAAGAAGTTTTATACTTACGCAAGGGACAATGCGAAGTAACCGATCAGAAACCGGAGGGGATCTTCAAGGGCACCCCAGTAGGAGGCCTCATAAGGGAATGGCCTCCATGGCGTAACCTCAGAAAATATGATCGATTCGTTATAATAATATTTCAAAAGGAGGGGAATGACCACCCAAGCTGCCATAGCAGCAGTCAGGATGCAACCAACTGGAACCAAAGCATATTTCAAGTCTGGATTCTCCTCCAGCACCTGTTCAACACAAAGGTTTAATCAGTATATCGTTGTTTTAGCTATTTAACCAGCTGTAATTTATATCATCTTGATTTGAAAGTTGGAAAACTAACTGTAGCCATTTCAAAAACTCTAAATTTCTTTTATCATTAGCAGTTACAATTGCAACAATCTGGATATTCCAAATATGAGAAAATGCAACAATATCTTTCCTAAGCACCATAAAAAGTCCAACTATTATAAATGCAACCCCGAAAACTTTTGTACAAGAAGAAAGAATCGAACCTCCAGCTTAAGTGCGAGGATTTTGGTTAATTGAGCTAGCCTCTTCAGTTTCAAAGCTCTAAAATTTGATTACCCAAAGGCCAACATAGGCTGTAATTTGAGTTTAGACATACAATATCCATAACTCAAGGGACAACAATACCCCATAGCCCCAATCGAATCCATAGTTGCAGGCCTTACGTTTTCGAATCAATGAACGTATCAATCGATATTACCCACATGACTTTCCTTTGATGCAATGTGTAGCGGCCAGGTTCATAAGGGCCAGTAGGGGTCGGCCCACCACGCGAATGGCAAAAAAGATCACATCCTCAGAATTAGCAAAATCGAATGCGAATCGATCCGTCTTCCCCTCGCCGAGCAGACTGTGCTCTCGACTCTCGGCGAGGTGGTCTACACCTTGACGAATATGGGTTTGAACGGAGCCTTCCGAGGGCGGTTGCGTTATTGGAGCGTGGCTCTCGGCACAGTTCTCGGGGGTCTTCCGAGGATCCCACAGGGAGCTCCACCCTCGGCACGATGGTCGCCCGAGCGCCCCTCTGCCCCTCGGCTGTGTGTCGGGTACGTTGGGCAAGTCATGATGGATCATTAAATGCGGCAGTCACCTACCCTGCCACCGCCACCTGGAGAGTCACGTGGGTGATGGGGAATGTCTCGAGGCGAGTTGACCTTTCAAACCCATGTGCCATGACATCAGCCGAAGCGCGACGTCTGCAGCAGAGATTGAGGTCACATCAGCCGTCATCCTTGGTAAGAATGACATGAGCGTAAGGGCCACCGAGCGCGTGCAAGGCACGCCCCCTCTGCCTATAAATACCCAGCCCCAACTACCACTCTGGGTATTCCTCTCTCCTCATTCAATACTCTCTTAACTCCACTTCTCTCTCTAAGTTTTCGGCACACTTCTTCTTCTCCGGTCACTAACTTTACCATCGGATTGCCTTCCCGGACCACCACCGTCCGGGCTAGGCACTAACGTTGTTGTTCACGTGTGCAGGTCATCTTCTTCATACAACAGCTAGGGTTCATGCGAGGCTCAATCATTCTACCACCTTTCACTCCACACCAGAAGATTCAAAGAGGTCATTCCGGCGAAAGCATCCCCACACAATGCTAGTGTGTACGAAGAATTTTATATCCTTCAACCTACTGTATCCTTACGTATTTTACGTTTTTTAGGTGTTACGACCTTATCCATGCATGTTATAAGTTCGCGAACATATATTATTTTCATACCAAGCATGCTTCATAAATCCATTAGCATTTCAATTTTACTCATAATAATCGTTCAATCTAATAGATACAAATCGTTATTTTTGAGAGACATGTATGGAGAATGAACAAGTAACACGTACCCGATCAGCCAAAGACAAGGGTACATCAAATATGAACGTGTAGAGAGCTTGCAACACCTCCATGGCCTCCTTGGGTGACAAAAGCTGGTTCAATCATATCAACAATATATAAGAAGTGTGCGCAAATTAGTAAATCAAATAACACCTACTCGATCGCCAGTCAATTGAGACAGTTTCTTGATACGGCAATTGCAGGTAAAACAGTTCCCAATTACGTGGGCATATATTGGGTGCTTAGTGGTGTTCTAATAAGGGGTAAATTGTGAATCGTAACGTCAGCTGTGATTTTTAACGTGGCTAATGTTTTCACGAAATCTAACATGTGAATGTTTTCTATCGAGGAAGTGGTCCGATGGCAGTCGCGGCTTCAGGAATTCTCGTGAGGGTGTTCAGAAATTCTACTACGGTAGAAACCATAAAATACATACAAAAAAAAATCTACTAATATCAACAAATGCCACCAAATAACGTACTAGGTTTTCTAGACAGGGGGTCTAGAATGATCAAAACCCTTCCCCTGTTTCTCTTTTCCTTATTTATTTTGGAATGGGCTCTAATTGGTGGGTATTCAAATATTTTGTGGGCTTATTTGTTCAAAAAAAATTTGGATAGGGTGTTCAAACATTGTGGGTAAGGTGTTCAAAATGACAAAAATTAAATAAAAATTCAAAAAAATTACATGTATTTCTAAAAATAAAAAAATTTCAGGGTGTTCAGGTGACTACTCTCACCCTAAGGTGGAGCCGCCTCTGTCCGACAGTGGTAGGAAAATAATATGGGCAATACGGAATACTTGTTGCAGATTACACAAATATAAAGGAACGAAAGTTTGCTTTAGGAGTGTCTACCAATATACACATCCAACACAATAATATGTAGTTAAACCTTTAACGCTGATGGAGCGGCTACTAAAGTCCTCCACTATTCTTCACATGTTTAAAACCTCTAGGGTTCTATAATGGTGCCCAACAAAATTATAGGGGAGGGAGAGATTACATGTAGTAATTGTTATTGATACGGAGAGAAATACAACTAATGTATTTTTCTATACAAAGCTATATGGGTATTTATAGATGAGATATATAAGACATACTTTATCATTTAGGCAGTTTGAATTCTCAAGACTTATCACCTTAAGTGGTAGAATCCACTTAGAACTTATCACCTTAAGTATTAGAATCCACTTAATTAGAACTCGTGCTAATAATTATAATCCCATGTGGATGCACTCGTGGACCCCATGCAACATCTTTAGACCAAACAAAAGATTGGACTATGAGGAAACATTCAAACCAAATTCACCATTTCAAAAGTGGGCGAACATGACCGTGGAGTCTGTAAGGACCAAATCCCGGAGTCATTTTATTTTGGCAATTCCATGTGACAAAACACATATTGATATCGAGTTGTAATTTTCTAAGTAGGAGTCTGTATAGGATTAGAGTGGAAGGAATCATTTTGTAATGTAATTTGAGAGTTAGTGTTTTTAGTCGGTTGACGGCATTCGGAACGGGACGATCAATCATGCGATCGATCGGCTTCTCAATCGAGTAACTCTGATTTTAGCACAGGCGGACCGTGGCAGGAAACAAGATTCAGAGCATATCGATTAACAAAGGGATCGATCGGGTTCTTACTCGGGTATCTCGGAAAAACAGATCTACAATGTTCCGATCAATCGGCTTGCGATGCGATTGATCGGATTGACAACTTTATAAATATATGCTCCTTTTAAGATCTAGGTTAACAAAAAGTCGGCTAAGAAAAGAAAAAGAAAACCGTGCTTCTTGCTGGTTCTTCAATACTACAACACCAAGAGGGTTGATTGTGTATCTTGAAGCACTTTGTTCATGGATTATTAATCAAAGCTTCAAGAGGTTTTTACATCTTCGATCAAGTTCGATTTTCCGGTGGATTTCCGGAAGAACATTTGGAAGGCTCGAGGATTCGAGGCAGCGGCAATCAAATACTGGGTGTGGTGAACGAGGAGTCGACTATCGATCTTAGGTCAATTGCGAGGAGTCTCAATTGTGAGTAAGGTCAATTGTAACCGCACAATGATTTTTATAGTGTTTGATTCCTTCCCGTGGTTTTTGCCCATTTAGGGTTTTTCCACGTATATCTTTGTGTTCATCGTTTTTCTTCAATTCTTATTTATTTGCTTTAATAATTGGTAACAAAATAGGAATTTCACTTGGTATCAGAGCGGGTCGCTCGTAATCTGTAGGAATTTTTTCTTTCCTGAGCGGATCCTTAGTCTCGATGAACAATAGTTTGAAGATGAATCATCATACCAGTCGCGTCCCAATTTTGGACAGCGATAATTTTGACTATTGGAAGTCCCGTATTAAAGTGTTTATGAGGTCTGTCGACGAAGATATCTGGAAATCTTGTGTGGAAGAGTACACATATCCCACAAAGGAGGAAAATAGTACGACCCTCCCTAAATTAACCTCTGAATTATCCCCTGCCGAAAAGGCTGCGCTTCAGGCTAATAATCGTGCTCTCGATATACTTTTTAGTGCTGTAGATGTGATTGAGCACCGAAAAATTGCCAATTGTGAAATTGCTAAGGAAGCGTGGGATATCCTAGTAACATGTCATGAAGGGACCTATGTTGTTAAACAATCAAAACTTGAGAGACTTACCACTGAGTTGAGACTATTAGGATGGAGGAGGATGAGATTTTTAACGTTTATTATTCTAGGTTGATTTCCATTGTCAATAGTTGTGAAACCCTAGGTGAGCCTATCCCTCCTTTTCGTGTTATTAAGAAGATTTTAAGATCACTCCCTAAAGGTTTAAAACCAAGGTGACAATGCTTCAAGGTAAAGAAAAGCTTAAAAACAAATCATTAAAGAGGTTGTTAGTATCCTTCAAACTTATGAAGCGAGATATGTTACAATCAATCGTATAAATCCAAAACAAAATCTTCGGCTAAGCCGATCGCTTTTCCAGCTTTTCAAAAAGATAATAACGATTCGATAGTGATGTTGATCTTGACTTTGAAGCTATGACCTTATTTACCAAACAATTCAAAAACTTTTTAAAAAGAGTCCCTGAAAATGAGTTTAAAAACCAAAATTCAAACAAGGGAAAAGCTGATTCTTTTAGTGGAAAAGGAAAAAGGGGAATAAAGGGACCACCACCTGACCTAAGTGCTTTGAATGTCATGGGTATGGTCATCTGGCCCATGAATGTGTCAACAAGCTGAAAAAGAAAATAAATTATAAGGCTAATATTACATGGGATGATGATACTGAATCAGATAAGTCTGAGGAAGAGCAAGAATGCAATACTAATTTTATAGCTTTGGGGCATCTCTGCACTCACGAACTGGTGATGTTGACTCTTCCGATGACAAGATGATGATGAGAGTGGAAATGAGATAGAGGATAGTGATGAGTTGAGAGAAAAATACGAAGAGCTTTACAAGCAAAGTCAGAAAATTAGCAAGTTCAATCTCAACCTGGCAGAAAAATACAAACATGCCAATGCGGAGTTAGTTAAAGTGCAAAGTCAAGTGGAAGAACTGCAAGGAGTTTTAGATGAGGTTACAAATGAAAGGGACAATCTTAGAAAACAGAGGATAGATCTTAAAGAGAAAATCAAGGCCCTGAATGATCTCAACACAATCCACGAAGGTAATATAGATAAGTTAAACACTGAACTTGCTAATGCTAATAGTGTTTTTGAGCGAATGAATGCAGGTTCAAAGAATTTGGATGATATTCTGCGTGCACAGAGGCCACCAAGTGATAAGTCTGGCCTTGGATATCTTGAGGCATCTTCCTCAAAACAACGAGGAGGAAAGGTAATTGAGGAGAGCTTTAAAGAGGTAATCTCCAAAACTCCACTTATACCCACTGCTAAGATTGGTTCTAAGAAAGCTCACAACACGAAAGATAGTAAGAATAACAAGTTCATCCCCACATGTCACTATTGTAATGCAAAAGGTCACATTCGACCAAACTGCTTTAAATTGCATGGTTATGCTTCTACTACTCATAACAATGTCAAGTATGATAATATGGTCTATAATAAAAGGATAAACAAACAAGGAGATGTTCAGACACCATGGGTTGGGTACAATGATCATAATTATTTTGTGCCCACTTGCCATCATTGTAGAATAAAAGGTCATACTCGTCCACACTGTTTTTCCCTTCATGGATATCTTAGGAATTCTCCCCGCTACCATGATATGAATAATCATAGGAGTATTTTCAAAGGCCTAGACGTAGGACACCGTTGCATGCCAATTTTACGAAGGTAAATTCAACACCCTTGACCACTAAAAATACTAGTGTTGAAAAGGGTAAGACTAGACAGAGTTGGGTTCGCAAAATTGATTTGGTCTCTAATACCGATGATGACCTTGACTCTCTAGATGACTATAGTTCATCTGGAGAGGTTGATCTTACTTTTTGAGGATAGGTTGTGGTTCCATAACCTAGGTTTAATTGATCATTCATATCTTTTTAATACCTAGAGTTATGGGGTTTTAGTTTCATGTTTTGCTTTGTAGTTATTTTATCGTTCTTTGAGTGTTTCTTTTGTTATATAAAAAATACCAAAAACATTTATATTTCCAAAATTTCAAAAAGATTCTTTTTTTTTTTTTGGCTTCATTTTGTGTCGAGTTACTATCATCTATTACCAAGAGTACGAACATTCTTGATAGAGTATGCGCATGTGTTGTGATTTCTCACTCTTAGATGCATTTAGATGATGAGTGTTGCATGCTACATTGCCGTTTGTCTCCACTACTTCACAAAAATGCTAGATTGCTCCTTGTTCACGTTAGTCTCATGTATCTAGTCATTTTCTTGTGTTCGCCCCCTTTGAGATTGACCTATGGCTACTATTCCCATGTGCTAGAGCCATTTTGATAGTAGTATATTGTTTACCTATCCGGGTGTTCATTGAGTAACCGGGCAATCGGGGTGAGGTACTCTCCCCCTGAGTGTTCGCGTCAAAAGATGGATAGATCTTGTGATGGTAGTTTTATATTGTTTACCTATCCGGGCGTTCATTGAGTAACCGGGCACTCGGGGTGAGGTACTCTCCTCCGAGTGTTCGCGTCAAAGATGGATAGACCTTGTAAAGGTATTATTGGACCATTCGCTTAGTAACCGGGCATTGGGTATGAGGTACTCTTACTCCCAATATTCGCGTCAAACGGCAGTGGGATAAAAGAGAATTTTAGTGTTTGTGCTGCTCTCTAAAAAAATAAAAAAAAAATAAAAAGAAAAAGAAAAAGAAAAGGAGGATGTGACTTTGAGGGGGAGTATTTAGCTTGCTCATTCGTTAATCATTGAGGACCTAGCTCGGTTTGACTTCTTGAGGGGGAGGTGTCTTGAAACTCCTAGTATACATGAGAACCGACGAACTTAATGAGTTGAGCTTGATATGATCTTTGTGATTCACACACACACTTTATCATTCGGTCATGTTGTGTGTTGCATTCTTAGTCTGATATCTCTAAAGTGCGTTTCACAATATTTGTTCATGTTTTTGTCTTGATGTGTGTGTTCATGGTTATTAACGATAGTGATAAGAGCAGGTGTGTCATATGTGATCCTCTTCCTTTATTTACTCACATTTTTTTTTGTGTTTCTTTTGTTATATCAAAAATGCTGTGAAAAAATTAATATTCATTGTTTGAGGGGGAGTAGAATATCCTGTAAAAAAAAAAAAATTATTTCTTAATTGAGGGGGAGTTTCCGTGTTCTATGTCATTTTTCGGTCTTATAATTTTCTTGCATGGTTTGACTTCATGAGGGGGAGATAGTTTGACAGTCCGAGCGTATATGAGAAACCTCGTTCGTAATTGATAGTCTTGAGGGCTATTGGCTTGTCACCCCCACACCTTTGTCATCGATTCGTGTCTAATGCACATTTATGCTAGTATTCACCCCTCTCATAAATTTCTTATTTGGTTGCTTCTATTGGTCATTAATTGTTTAGTATTCTTCCACTCGCATTTATTGCTTTTTCTTTTATCCTATTTGCCCTTTGTCACTCCATGTCAAAAAGGGGGAGAATGTTGACAGGGGGAGAATGTTGACAGGGGGAGTAGGTTGTTTATTGTTCTAATTTGGTTGGATGTTGAGTTTTATTTGCAGATTCTCTACAACTCGATCTCTGTCTTTTGAATTCATTTTATGGGAGAATTTTTTATTGTAGTGTGTTTTGTCATGGAAGTGCCAAAGGGGGAGATTGTAAGGACCAAATTCCGGAGTCATTTTATTTTGGCAATTCCATGTGACAAAACACATATTGATATCGAGTTGTAATTTTCTAAGTAGGAGTCTGTATAGGATTAGAGTGGAAGGAATCATTTTGTAATGTAATTTGAGAGTTAGTGTTTTTAGTCGGTTGACGGCATTCTGAACGGGACGATCAATCATGCGATCGATCGGCTTCTCAATCGAGTAACTCTGATTTTAGCACAGGCGGACCGTGGCAGGAAACAAGATTCAGAGCATATCGATTAACAAAGGGATCGATCGGGTTCTTACTCGGGTATCTCGGAAAAACAGATCTACAATGTTCCGATCAATCGGCTTGCGATGCGATTGATCGGATTGACAACTTTATAAATATATGCTCCTTTTAAGATCTAGGTTAACAAAAAGTCGGCTAAGAAAAGAAAAAGAAAACCGTGCTTCTTGCTGGTTCTTCAATACTACAACACCAAGAGGGTTGATTGTGTATCTTGAAGCACTTTGTTCATGGATTATTAATCAAAGCTTCAAGAGGTTTTTACATCTTCGATCAAGTTCGATTTTCCGGTGGATTTCCTAAGAACATTTGGAAGGCTCGAGGATTCGAGGCAGCGGCAATCAAATACTGGGTGTGGTGAACGAGGAGTCGACTATCGATCTTAGGTCAATTGCGAGGAGTCTCAATTGTGAGTAAGGTCAATTGTAACCGCACAATGATTTTTATAGTGTTTGATTCCTTCCCGTGGTTTTTGCCCATTTAGGGTTTTTCCACGTATATCTCTGTGTTCATCGTTTTTCTTCAATTCTTATTTATTTGCTTTAATTAATTGGTAACAAAATAGGAATTTCAGAGTCCATGTGATAGGATCACCCTCCTAAATGAAATTTCGAATTAGTCTGTCATCTAGTAGGTTTCCTAGATCAATTGATCCAAGCAGGGCCGACCCAAGGGTTTGTAGTACCCTAGGCTTGGTCTAAAAAATATGCTCTAAGAGTATAACACTTGAATAATTTTTCCAGCAGCAATCACAATACGAGAAAGCTAAAACACGAAGTCTCTAAATACATATAACGAATGAGTATCACTAACCGGTAATCAAATAATCAATACGAATAAAACAACTTCACACATTTAATGTCAAGGAGGGATGCAAGGTTGTCCCACAACACGTAAAATGACATAATGAGTATTAAAATGTCACCCTTTGCAAGCTCCACAACAAATAAAATTCACCCATTCCAAGGGAATGATGCACGGTTATCCCTCTTGCGCCCTTAACGAGTATTAAAAAAACAAAGAGAACAAATTCTAACCTCAATGGCCGGCAAGAGTGACTAAAGAATCAACAATCTCCAAAAAGTCGACATGTCGCAGGTACAAATGTAACATAAAAGAATATTGAGCTTAATCAACAATCTCTAAAAACTATTTGCTAAAGGAGACCCAAAAATGATTGTTTAAGGAATTGAGCGTAATAAACTAATCATTCACATAATCATATAGATTGTTTCTTTTACGTAGCCGTGAACTTGTTGCAGATTTTATTGGTGTTTTAGTAGTTCTCACCATTTTTTATGACCAATCGATTGGTTCTCTGTGTGCTCTGGATTCATTTTGAAACATTCATTCATATTCTCTTATGTTCTCAATACTGAAGATTGGCTTTCCACCTAAATGAATTTAAAAGCAATCCAACAGGAGTAACTAGAAATTTGAATCATACTATTTTACATTGGAACAACGTACTCTAGCCTAATTCCAAGGGACGGAAAACTAGGATCGCCTCTGAATGTGCAACCATCTTGAATAGCAATATCGGGCAATGGGAATTTAGCTAGAAAGGCTTGGGCAAAGTATTGAATCAATAAGACGCAAAGTATCCTTTAAAGCTTCACCCTGAACCTAAACCTAATAAGTAATAAACTAATCCTTCACTATTAAACATAATCATAACAAGTAATAAACTAATCCTTCACTATTAAACAAAACCTAATAAATAATAAACTAATCGTTCACTATTAGACCAGTGTATGGAAACATAAAGAGCTGCCAATGGGATTTTGAAGGTTTAGAAGTGGTACAAGATTTCTAAATTTGTTTATGCAGCAAAAAATCTGTATTTAATTTCAAAATTAAATAGTGTGAAAAGGTGGAGATTTACAGAGATTGGTGAGATCAGGGAGGAGGGAGGGAAGATGATGAATAAGAAGAATAATTAAAGGAGAAAGAAGAAACATAACAATGGATGTGGTCAGGGCCTGACGGCGATGGGCGGTCGCTGTCGTAGAAATGACGGCTTGGTAAGTACCTAACCAATCTCTTCTTCCTCTTCTCTCTCTCTCTCTCTCTCTATCTCTCTCTTGTGCAATTCGCGAAGGGAGTTGCTAGTTTTAGATGACAAATCTCTATCTGCTTTTGGGTGCACCTAGCCTAAAGGTCCAATGGTCATTACAATTGTTTAGGCCTTTTTCTAAGTAAGATTGAGCCCCTTTTTTTGGTTGGGTCAAAAAACGTCCTACTCAAGCCTATTATGAAAAAATATGGGAGTGCCCCCAAAATTCGGACTTTTTGGAGTGCCCTAGGCCCAGGCCTAGGGCCTGGGCCGGCCCTTGATTCAACCCAAAAATCATAAGTAGAAGTTACATCACATGCAAGTGAAAACAATGCTATAAGTTATATACAATGCACGCAAAGAAGTTATAAGAAGTTATAACTAGGCCTTTTAAAATCAAACACCCACCGACCAAGCAAATTTACACATTCTTTTCATTTTCGCTCAAAAAAATGAAAACAAAAAAGATGATGGAATTCTAAGTACCCTTGTGGAGGATGGCCTAGTAAAAAATGGATAGCCAAAAGTTACCACATCAGCTTTTTACCACATCAGCTTTTGGTTATCCATTAGGGATTGCTAAAGTTAGCAACTTTTACCATTAAAAAAAGAAAAGTTTACTTAGACAAATAGTTTGTGAAAAAAATAATTTTTTGGAAAAATAGTTTGTGAAAAAAATATTTTGGAAAAATAGTCTCAATGAAATAAACACAACCACCTCCACTTGAAATCTGTCTAAGTGAACAAGTAAACCTTGACAAGGCTTGATGGAGATAAAAATAAACTAAAATTTGACGTAACTGGCCCAATTGATTGGAACAAAAGTATTGGTTTGGTTTGGTTTGGTTTACCTCCACTCCACATTTATAAGTACCATAGAATTGCACTCGCCCTCAGGCCCTAAGATTTTGGATGCTTAAAACGAAATTAAAAAATAGGCCCTAGGTTTTTCTTATAAAAAAAACACTATAGGTGGCTATAGGGTAAAAACATTAATGTGGACATTGTAGTTTAAAGGATCAATCACTTCGGTACCACTTGACATTGTACTGCGACTGACGACAAACCCAATGAAAAAGCGAGCTCGTGTACCACATTATAGTCAAGCCTCTGGGTTGTCTTTATAATTTGCCTTAAGGATGCATCTCTTGGATGTTTGAACTATAGGGGTCTTGTTTTTTAGGAAATGGAGCATGAAGGGTATTTTAGGAGTTAAAGAGTATACAAACATCTCACTCTTTTGTAAGTAGTGTAGATCTAAATTTCCTTATCAGCACTCTCGACTACGGAAGAAAACATCATCGCTCGGAAATTTGTTGTATACCCACTTTCTTCTGTTCATTTCACCATGGGAGTAATCAGCTTTATATGTAGTGTGGAGTCCTCTTTCTCCTGTAATCCCTTCAAGTGATGATCAATGTCGGAAATGGTATCCTTGCTCTTGAGTCGTGCCTAGACCTGCACACTCAGCGAACCGTTAGCACCGGACTGGACCTTGGAGCCCAGAACGGTACTCCGACGGTCAAGTAAGTGAATGGAGAAGGCTAAGAGTAGATCTAGGGTTTAGAGCGGAGAGTATTGCGTACCTCTTTCAGATGGTCCAGTCTACCTTTTATAGGTAAGCCTTCGCTTGGCCTCCTAGCGCTGCTGTGCTCGTCACGTGACTTAACCGCTCGGCTGACGTCACGGTGACGAGCCCAAAAGAATATTCTGCAAGCTGGCGCCTCCAGTGAAAACGTGACACGTGTCGTAACCGCTCGGATGACGTCATTCGTCATGATCAAAGTTTGTTACGGGCACAGGCTGCATTAACTGTTCTCCTGACTCAGCCCTCAACCTTCTGGAACATTCCTGGCATGATTCTCGTGATAGTGCTGGTTGTTATGCCCTATGAATGAAACTGCATTCTGGAACATCTTGGGGGGTGGGGCTTTCGGCATTAGGCCGAGCAAACCCAACCACCATCCTCCTTTTACGCGAGTACAAACTGACCCTGAGGCCGAAGAGTCCCATTAAAGGTGTCCCTTCGGTTGCTCATTATACTTGAGCGATTCTCAACGAGTAACCAACCGAAAGGTCAAAGATCTCCGACGGGTCCCTGAAAGGTTCCTCCCCGGATCGTCAAATTGAAGCCTTTCATGATATACTCTAGTTATATGGAAGAGCACTCGGATAATCCGGACCCTTACATGTAGGGTGAAGACCCTCCAAATAGCTTACATCAATTAGCTTCAACTGTATTGGATATTTGACAAGTATCTAATATTGTGGAAGCCGATTGATGCACGCCATTTGGGGGGGCTTCACCTGCAAAAAACGCTGACTAATCCCATGATGAAAAGAACAATAAGGAAGATACTACATCACAAATCCTATTCCAAGCGCGGATGGTTGTATATGGGATCACCTCTCCGGAAGACAAGAGTGCAGACAAAGAAATCAATATCTATACTACTTACTCTCTCCGTTCCAAATTGCTTGTCCCTTAAACTATTTTGAGATGTTCCAAATTATTAGTCCCATT
The DNA here is from genome assembly GCA_016920895.1 of Vaccinium myrtillus. Classification (NCBI taxonomy): domain Eukaryota; kingdom Viridiplantae; phylum Streptophyta; class Magnoliopsida; order Ericales; family Ericaceae; genus Vaccinium; species Vaccinium myrtillus. The sequence goes on along the minus strand of JADGMU010000576.1, from coordinate 17,167 downwards.
TGAAAAGTCAAAACAAAACTTATTGAATCTTCCAAAATAACCCATTAATTTATCAACAACAATCATTTCATTCAAAAGTTAAAATATAAGGGCATTGTTGGAAATTAATGAATCTGTTTCATGTTAATGTATTTTTTGAATGCAGTTATTGCATGTCTGCTTAAAAAGTTAGAATTCCCAAAAGTGACCATCAATTTGGAATGGAGGGAGTATTAAAGAGTGTGATGTTTGTCTATTTTTAGTTCCTAAAATACTGTTCATGTTTCCTTCTTTAAAAACACGACACCTGTAGTTTAAACTTGTATGTTGGTAAATTCTTGTGCATCGTTCTCCATATTATTTTTGTACTCTTCGTTTGGTCTGTGTCTAGATTGTTAATATGCCAGGGCTTATGGGCATCGGGAATCCTTCCTCGATGATGTTTGATAGATCTTGAGAATTTAAGAGGTTTCTCATTTCAATATTTTGAACAACTATAACCTTTTCCCACTACAACAAAAATTACTCATGGCGACGAAGTGTGGCAAGAAAATTGATTTTTTCTCGCCGAATGGGTCTTTATGGCGAGGAAATTGATTTCGTCGACGAAATTATCTTTCCTCGCCAAAAAGCAAAGATTTGGCAAGGAAATGAATATTTCCTCGCTAAAGGGTACCCATTTGGCGACGAAATTAACTTTCCTCGCCAAAAGCTAAGATTGGCGACGAAATTATCTTTCCTCGCCAAAAGCTAAGATTGGTGACGAAATTATCTTTCCTCGTCAAAAAGCTAAGATTTGGCAAGGAAATGAATATTTCCTCGCTAAAGGGCACCCATTTAACGACAAAATTAATTTCCTTGCCAAAAAGCTAAGATTTGATTATTTCCCGTGATTTTTACCCGTATTGGGGTTTTCCACATAGATCCGGTGTTCATCTGTTTAAATGCTTTCTATTTCTGATTGGTTCATTTACTGATTGATACTTTTTTATTGAGATAAAAAACCTAGCAAATTATTAAACCTAGGCGATCTAGGATTTTTCAGAGATGGTAGGATTTTTCAGAGATGGCTTTAATACTATGGAATACTCATCTTTGAACTTGTTAGAAAACCAAGTAAACAAAATGAGGCCAGGAGAGTGGAAACTAGAAAACAAAGACAGTCTTGTAACATGTTGCCAAACAGCCATACTGCTCTACAATTTCGTCCACCTGACTGAATTCATGCGACAAGTGTAGTATCCAGTTTTATGTTACAAGTTATTGAATCTAATTGATTTTGAACCCTGCAGAGAGTGAGATATTCACCTCACCTCAAGTGCCATTGGTCCAGTTTATATATAAAATATATCGTGGGCACAAGAAGTTAATGTAGATGTACAAAAAGTGTTTTTCACTAATACAAAGTTATAAACAAATTGTTTTTTTCAATTTTTGGGGCATTACAACTTGTGTCCTATAATTAGTTGCGAGTCTTTCACGGAGACATTAAGCAGAGGCAGTAGAAAAGTTACCAACTTGCGAAATTCGGAGAACTACCACAATCATTTTGGGCAATTCGGAGAACTACCAGAGTCACTGAGCACTAAGCAGAGGCAGTAGAAAAGTTACCAACTTGCGAAATTTGGTAGGACGAGTGTCGGGATTGGAAGCCTACTTGGATGCATTAACATCGAGGATAATGTACGCATCTTGTGGATTGAGTAGGTTGTGAAGGGAGGATAAATTCCAATTTCTATCACTGACCAGAAAGTCATGCCCATTAACACCCGACTCCTTGTGAGGGCCTAAATAAGTGATGGGGAGGGGGACCCTCCCCATAGTAAAAACCATTCCGGAATGCGATAGAGTCTCCATTGCCAATAGTGTTCCGGGCAATCCCTTTCCAGGTTTTGGACACACTGCCAATTGAAAGAGGAGGTTCTCCTAAGATATTTAGTGCGAGGGATATTCGTTCAAGCCTTCACAACCTCCTTGTAAAAAACTCTTTATAACTCTCAAAATTCAGCAAGTTAGAAACCATACCCTTGTTTAACTCAAGGCTCAGTTTGATGACAGTAATCTCAAGGGGGAAAGAGAATGTGAATAAAGTGATACCTTCTATCTATGATTCTATTTTTTGGAAGAGACAGGAACAAGAATGCGATACCAGGCTTTTTGTATTCCGATGTTTGGTAGAGATAAGAATAGGAATGTGATTCTAGATGACACATTCAACCAGGAATCCTAATCCTAGACTGGGTGGGAATCTTGTCACTCCCTTACCCCATGGAAATCTCAGATCTTCGCTCATTCACTAAGGAGTAATTATTTTTAGCGTAAGATTACTAATCGAATTAATCCAAACACCTGAATGAAATTCCTTTTTTTTTTTAACTGGGAATGCAATTCCTCATGGTATTAAATTTCTAGGAATTTGATTCCCAATAATCATATTCCTATTTCAACCCAAGAAAATTCTCAGGAATTTGATTCCCGATAATCATATTTCCATTCTTATTAAAGATTCCGGTCATCCAAATACTACCTAAGGGTATTTATGCGTGTGTGCGCTAATTAATGAGAGAAAGAGACCGTTCGCGGCCGGTGGCAGAGAGCAAGCTATGAATTATGAAAGATTGTGCATACTACTTCAGTTCGCGCTCTCTTTCTCTCCCTCTCTCTATATATAGCTCCACCATAACGTCGACCTTGTCGCAGCAGCCGTTGGCAGTGGCAGGCTCTTTCTCATTGAGATAAGGATCCAATGACAAATTAATTCTCTGCAATTAGCAACATATTTTGCACCTGCAATTCATTTACTTCCACACGTCCACCTTCCATCCATTACTGCTGATTAGGGTGTAAACATGCCGAATCGAGCCGAACTCTGCTTAGATTCGGGATCAGTTTGGTGAGGTATAAGTCAAGCTCGGGTTCAATTCGAGCCCAAACAACTGAGCTAGAGTTTGGCTCCTATAAAATTTACAAAGCTCAGGCTCGGCTAGACAGGGCTCATTAATATCAAACTAGCCGAACCGAGCCAAATTTAGACTCGAATTCAGTTCGTTAGTAAACTTTTTTCTTTTACCAGATCAATAATCCCAGATATTTTATCAGAAAGATTCATTTCGTATCATATAGTAATGGCTACAGATTCAAGCAATGAAACATGTTACCAAACATTGCCCTTTAAGGGCGTCACAAAACTGGAATTACACAACTATTTAGCTGTTGATGGATTGAGTAAATAGGAAGTTTACCAGTTCGGTTGATCGAGTAACGAAGAAGAAGCGACGGCGTGACAACGGTGAGTCGGTGACGGAGGAGAAGAGGCGAGGCTGAGAGAGGCGGACGTGGAGGATGCGGTGTGGACTGGAGCAGCGTGGTGCGGAACGGATGGTAATTTTCAGAGGGTTCTTATTTTATAGAACAAGTGAATATGAGATTCAGCCAAGCCGGAAAGTGAGGATCTCTGTTTACATTTGATTTCTTCAAAGTTAGGATATCAGTAAATAACGGATAGACAATCGCATAGCCGTTTTGAATTTGGAAACTACAGGAAATCTCACGGACGGTAATTTGTCTATCCGTTATTTACTAGTAAGTACCATGAATTCTGTTCTTAAAAAAATTATACTTTTTTTAAAATAATTAAAAAGTAAGAAAAAAAATTTATTTCGAGAACACTAAATCTCTGATAACGATGCTATGTTCGTCGAGTGATATGTTACAAAAATACTCGAAATTAATTTTTTAATTTGATCAAAACCACCCCGTTAAGATTTTCATTTCGAGAACACAACTTTATATTCCGTCAATAAAATAGCTCTTGCCATCCAAGTCTGTCACGTTTTTAACAGAGGAGACCATACAGATGGACTTAACAGTTGTTTTGGATGTTGGGGTTTCGTTAAGTGCCCAAAACGACGTCGTTTAGGGTGGAACTATAAAAAAAAAAAAAAAAAAACCCTCCCTTTCTCTCTCCAATTGTAAAAACAAAAAACAGAGCTCTCTCTCTCTCTCTCTCTCCCCAGTTGTATGCCCCCTCTCTCGGTTTTGCTTTGGATCGTTTCGGGGTGAAAGATTTATTCCAAGAAGAGTTCTACCAACAAGGGTTGTCTGGATTGTTTGGTTGTTATTGACTAGCTGTGGTCTTGTGGCGTTCCCCACAGGTGGAGGCAACCCTTAGTAGATGCAATATTGTTTAATTTCGTTGTTGGTAATATTGTTTAATTTTGTTGTTGGTAGTATCTGTTTCGATGATGGTGCTGGGCAACCCTTGGTAGATGCAATATTCTCTTGGTGTAACTAGTTTTTAAACGAATATTATGCATTCTTATGTAAATGTTGGGAATATTTATATAAATTTCATGAATCTCAAACAAATTGGTATTAAATCTCTATACGGAATGTAGGTTCTCGGTTTTGGAGTGTTATATTGTTGGATTGGTTGGGCGCCAATGTTGTTGGAATGCTTCCTCCCCGTTGTATATGAGGCCGTTTTCTTCATGTCCGTTTAATCTTTGTAACTTTTCTAAGGCTAATAAAATCCCTCTTAGCAGTTTAAAAATAAAAACCTCTATACAAATATGGACCGATGGACCCTGCTAAGATTAAGTCACAGCAAGGGGTGCTTCGACTACGGATGCCATCTTTTGGCCTTCTAAAAAGAATTCTTAGTCCATCACCATCAGTGCATCACCCGTCCTCCCTTGTTACCTTTGTAAAGAATCGCGATTTTCCATGCATACATTCTTTGCGTAATCCACATTTCAAATTTTAATATACTTACTCAAATTCATTTCGTTTCATTTAAAGAAAAAACTTATCAAAGAATTAAAAATTAATAACGAATGCAGAAACGGATAGTTCAGATTAGCTTTAGCGAACTTTTGCCAAACTGGATATTTTGGTTAATGGAATACGTAAATATGTAATCCAGATCACATATTAAAATAGCAACATCTTCTGCGATGGAGTGCTACTACGTGGTTCAAGTATCACCCAACATTCCACAGTGCAAAAGCTTCGAATCTCTTTAATGGTAGAGAGAAAACTAAGGAGAGAGTTTTGTATAACTCAATTATTGATACTTTTTTGTGTCACCATATTATGAATATCATGAATATCCTACAGGAATTATATAGAAGGAGCAATTCTAGATGCTTTAGAAGTCCAGTAATCTTAAGAGAATAGAATTACTAAAACCTCTTCACTCTTAATAAATGGGTCACCGGGTCATACCCATATGGACGACCCGATTTAGTTTGGTACCCGGCCCCAAATTCCAACACAAGCTATTGGCTTTTAGTTTGAAATGGAAATTACATTGATAATATGTCATAAGATTGGATAATCATTTCAACCGCAAAGAGAAATTTGGATAGAAACTTGAAAAACTTCCAGCCAAAAACAAGCACATCAGGAACTCAAAAATTCCAGAACTCACCTAAAAGTATATATGCCAGATAGGTTTCTCCAACTCTCCACCACACCATACCCCTTATATGACTGTGATCACCAATTTTTTCAGGACCCTGAAAATTAATTTTGTGGTTTACAAGTTGCTGGTAACATCGAATCGTAAACCAGATTTTACTTCCAAGGAATGCTTGAAGTTTGTATGAACACCACGTATATCACTTTGATTACTGCTAGCAGCCAACTGCACGTAGTGCAATTCCGGCTGAACTGCCAACAAGCTGATTCCTTTAATATTCAACATGGAAGTTAGCCCAATTGATTCATCCCAAGATCTATAAGCAGAAGTTACATCTATATGACCCAGGCAAGAAACTACGGCTATATTCCTGATAGTACTCAATTTATTAGTGAAGTAACAAAATTAAATGGATCTACTGTAACCGAAAAGCAACCAAGCACATGACAAACACTTGAGGTAGTAGCAATTTCAAGCAGAACAAGGCAAGTATTTGTCTGATTACAGAAGTTCCAAAGCACTAAACTTAAATAGATCCACACACAATCATTATCCCATAGCTACACTGGTTTAAACTTCAATTGAGATGCAGAGTCATACTAGACTGGAGATTACATGTCAATGAAAGCAAGAACACATACTAGGCATTGAGACCACTGGCAGCAAACATGTAGTGAAAACGTGAGAGTTCGTCCAATTTAGCGTCCGACAATACAGCAGCATCGTCCGAAGAATCATCAGCACCAGCAGAAGAAGCAGTGTCCTCCGTCGGGACAACAATTCCTCCATCAAGCAAGATGAGGCTCTCTGCATAGGTACCCAAATAGAAAGATTCTTTGCCACCACAAATTCCCATCTTCTTAATCCTCCCTGGCTGACACGACACAAGGTTACCATCCCATTTTTCCACTACCACCTCCCTGCTACTCCTAAAACCCAAAATGGTAGAAACACCACCATTCAAAGAACCACTGAACAGCTTACTCCAAGACTCTTCCACACCATACTGTTTCATAACCCAAACTGTAAAATCCTTACCGGTATACGGAAAGCGGTCTTCATACTGAAAAACAGCAATCGAATCCCTGTAAGCCACCACCGCCAAATTCAGCGGACACTCACTGACCAATTTCCGCGGCAGCTTCACCTCCCTAAACATCTCACTCCCAACATCAAACACTAGGATTACATTACAGAAACCGTCGAACTTTCCACCACTATACGCCATCCAGTGTACCCTGCCATTAGCAAAGACACTAGACCAGAAAAACTCAACCAAATGGTACCCAATTTTGACATCCTTAACTGTTTTCCACTTCCCAGTGCTGAGAGCATAAACCTCCACCCTAGGAGGAATACCCCAAACCTTCCCATCCGGAGCTTGTTTCTTCTTCTTTTTTCGAGAAGTCCGCCCCTCCCCAGCTGCTTTTTGATACACGATTCGAATTATTTTGTGGTCATTTGTCGTTGGATCAAATCCAAACCCAAGAGCGAAAAAATGTGAATTATCAGAATCACCAAAGCGTAGGTTTGGTCTAGGAAGGGTCAAGTACCTGTAAAGTTTAACGAGGGCAGTCGACCATTATAGGAGCTATTTAGTTATTCCAATCTGGTTAAAGGCTCGTTTGATTACACATCTTACTTGCTTATAACTGTGAAACAAGCAAATTATATATTTCGACAAAATAGGTAGGCTAGTAGGTTACCATCACACAAATATCCAAATCAGATGATTTTGGCAAAATACGCAAATAAGCTAGTTTAGCATCCCCAAAACAACAGGCAAATAAGGCATCGGTAATTAAAACAGTCCTAACTCATTTTGCTTATTGCAATAAGCTAAGAGCATCTTTAAGGCATCTCCATATTTCTGTTTTAGAGACCAGACGAGACATATTGAGGGAAGATTTTGTAATTTATCTTCTCTTTTCTTCAAATTATTGTACTTTTTGAGAGAATTTTCAAAAATTCATCGTTCTTTTTAGAGATTTGGTCTCCAAATTTACTTTGGGTCTCAAAATATAAAACCCACAACTCCATTTTGGTCTCCAAATCTCTAAAAAAGAGATATAGAGATGCATTGAAGATGCTCAAAGTTATGGAACGAACCCTTAATTGTTTGTTAGTAGCTGATTCAGGGTTAATAGTTTTGTTAGGGTTTTGTTAAGCATTGGGTAATCTGATTCTTGTCCGTAAACTTTCAAGCTAAAAAAATACAACGAAATGAGAGAGATTAAAATGAATTTCCTCAATACCTTCGAATAGCAGGGTTCCAGAGGATAATGGTGTCAGTGTAGCTAAAATAGTCGTCCGAAAGACAGATTACGCCGTTGCAACAGCCGACGACTCTGAAGAAGCAACCGGATTCGGTTTTGAAGGGGCAATGGAGGTCGAGAAGAGAGGTGAAAGCCTCGTCATCGGAGCGGAAGGAGTAGATCTCTTTGTAGGTTGGGGCGAGGGAGGAGTGACGGAGGAGGAGGAGGGGCGGTTTGGTGGTGAGGTGGAGGTGGGCGGAGGTGAAATCGGAGGAGGAGATGAGGGATCGCCATGACTTGCAAACGCACCTGAACTTGACGAGGGATTTGGCCGGGATGCGGCTCAGGATGTTGATTATCACTTCGCTAGGGAGGTAGTCCGACATTTTCACAGAGAGAGAGAGAGAGAGAGAGAGGATGGAACCCTAGAGGGTTTCTGTGATCAGGATGGGATTTTGGACTGAGGAGTTAAAGACTTGTGAAGAAAGTGGCGCGCAGAGGGAATCTCAATTACTACTATTTCTGCAGCCTACACAGTTTTCTTTTGGGTTAGAGATGAGTACTACACTACAGTCACTACTACTCCATTTTTTTTAGTTTGACGGTTAGGAATGTTCGGGCCAGTTTTCCAATACCTAAATCATGTTCTAAGTTAGTCCGGTCCAAAGTAGGTCATCTACGCGACTACAAATTCTAAATTTTAGTGTGGAAACCAAGACCGGTATTGGGTGTTCGAGTCAAGACTCAACACTCTCACGCTGTGTTTGGAACTTGAGAAAGTGAGAGAGACGAAAAAGAGAGAAAAATGAAAGGAAAATGAGAGAAAAATTCTGCTATCCACAAAATTAAGATTTATTATTATCCCTCCACTTTCACACCAAACCAAACAAGGGAGAACTTGGCTTAATTATCTCATCTTTTTTCTCTTCCACGTGTTCCAAACAAACCGTTAGATTTGTAAACTGAAATTACTTCTCAAAAACAGAATTATAAACCTCATAATTGGTGCCTCTCAAAATACATGTTATTTTCAAGTTTTCGTTTTCCAACTTTATTTGGTCCACAATTCTTCTTTGTACTCGTTTTTTATACTACTCCATATGTGATTATTCGGGTTTAGCCACTACTTGTTGGACTTCGTTACTAACGAGATACATTCAATAAACAATAATCAAAATTTAATTACTTTAGCCACTCAAGCAGCTATTCACACCTTTCAAAAATATTATACGAAAGAAAAAGTTCTGCAAAAGCCTTTTGTAATTGCCTCTTTACGTCAGAAGTTTAGAGACATTGATGTGTGAAATTATACTAATAATTATCAATTATCATGCCCATTTTTTCACAAGGTGTTCAAATTATCTTGAACTTTTAAGTGTTTGTATGTTGATGGATGTAAACGCGATAAGTGTGCAAATCTTAATTTCTCAAAATCATTCAATTAACTCATGGTGCTTAAACGAATAAAAACAAAAACAAATTCATGTGCAGTTATTTACAAATAGGTCTTTGCAGTTCAAACAAACATATAGGTCTCTCGAGATCGGGCAAGATTTTTTTATTTTTATTTTTTGATAAGCAGAAATTTTCTTTAATGAAATGCTAAACAACACTAATTACAATGGATTCATCCCAATGTCATGAAAAAATGCTTGGATTAAGTCTTTCCTGGTGTTTTTTTTTTGCCAATATCCTCGCGGAGACTTTTAAAAACATGTTTTAAACACATTGAACGGTTCGGATTATCAAAATATGTCTGGAAACAATGAAGTTGCATTGCAAAAGTGCGGACTTCCCATTTCCGAATCGAATTTTGATGATCCGAACCGCTCAATGTGTTTCAAACGTGTTTTTAAAGATCAACGCGAGGAATCGCCAAAAAAAAAAAAAGGAAACAGGAAGGGCTTGATCGAGCAGTTTTCGATAAAAGTGTTAATGCCCTAAAGTGCGGACCTCTTATACACATTTTTTATCGAAAAACTGCTCAGATCAAGCCCTTTCCGATTTTCTTTTTGGGTGATTTCTCGTACGAACTTTTAAAAACACATTTTAAACACATTGAGTTGTTCGAATCAGCAAAAATTCGATCTTGAAATGGAAAGTCCGCACTTTTTTGGTAGTTTGAAAGATCCATATTAGAACAGTTGTGTGTGTGTGTGTGTGTGTGTGTGTGTGTGTGTGTGTGTGTGTGTGTGTGTGGTAATATTTTAAAAATATGAAAATAATACTCCCTCCGTCCGAATTTGTTTGTCCACATACATACTTTTTCAAGTTCTAAAATGTTTGTCCATTTTCAAAAGTTAAAGGATAAAGTATGAAAAATTTACTTTTTGCCCCTTTTCTTAAACTTAAAATAACAAGTCAAAAACTAATTTTTTTTAAGTAATGTGTTTACATTTTTAAATTTTTTTTGCACCATAGTAAAATTCTCGTTGAGATCTATCAAACAAAATTCATATTGATAAAAAAATAAATAAATTTGTAACTACATTATTTTTTAGTTTAAAAATTGTCCGTAGTTTCGTAGTGGACTATCAAATTGGAATGGAGGGAGTATTAAATGGAGGGATTGAGGATAAAATAGGAAATTAATAAACTTAAAAGGTAATGGAAAAAAAATTAGAATCCCCAAAACGGACCAACAAATCCGGACGGAGGGAGTATTATTGGGTAAGTAAAATAGATGATATTAATGGAGTTTTAAAAGAGGGGGATAGATTGGGAAAAAATTGTACTGTTCATTAGTAGTATTTTTTTGACTCAAAATTTAATGGATTTGGATGCTCTAAACGTGTGAGTCAGAGATACAGACAACAGACTTTCACGGGTGGGCTTGACTAAAATGAAAATGGTTTTTTCTATTGTCAGCCCACTGGGCTGACAATAAGACAACAAAAAATTAAAAAAAATACATACTTCAATGTACTTTTTTTACTTTCTCATACACTTTTACACATTCCTATACACTTTTCACATATTCTCATACACTTTTTAAGCCTTATAATCAACCCATTGGGTGAATTTTTGAATTTTCCAATCAAAATATATGTAGTACGGAGTACTTTTTTTGCAATCAAATTCAAGCAAAGCTGCAAAAGTAAATCAATTATTGATGGTCCAAATATAATTGCAGATGTTGAAAACTGGAAAGTATTCAATGTGGGAGACACACTAATCGAGTACCGGCCGATACTAGTAAAAAGGGTCACGAGAACGCACGTGAGGGGAAATAATCCAAGGAAAATGGCTCAATGGGACCCCAAAATTAAGAATCATGATACGATACACATCCTTTGCGCTTTTTCACCACCACACCTCACCACACGGCCATGCGCCCACATGGGTTGTGGGCACCCTGGGGCATGGTGGTGAAGCGACAAAAGCAAGTGTGACTTATCATTTTTGAAAAATTATTGTCTCCATTGCAAATTGTTAGTCATGTTCAAAATTAAATACAATTTTTTAATTGTTCATATCTTTCAATCTATAATGTAATTTATGTGTAATATGAATCTTATTTGATGGATTTCAATTACTTTTATTATACAAAATTTTTAAAATCAGAAAACATATTACTCCCTCCGTCCCTTTTTAAGTGTTTAACTTTCTATTTTTGGCTGTCCCTAAATAAGTGTGTGTGGTTTGAAAAGTTATTGGGTAAAAGTTTGTACAATTATCATTTTGTCGTTTTGAAATTTAGTGGGTAAAGAGTTAATGGGTAACAGTGGAGGATAATTTTGAAAAGTAGAGGTAAAGGTTGATGTGAAAAGTGTAAAGTAGATGAAAAAGTTGATGTGAAACGTGTAATGATGATGTTTGTTTAATAAGTTAGATTTACGAAGTAACACATTTAAAAATGGATGGAGGCAGTATATATTGAAAGATATGAACAACTTAAAATTGCATTGAAATCCAAATAAGACTAACAATTTGGGACGAATGAAGTACTTTGCAATTGAAATGGCCAAAATGGGCTCATTAACCCGATCTCCCTCCACTCATCGGCCCACTATTTCTCTTAACTCTACATTATAGCGCTAGGCATCGCGTTGTGTCGTGTTGGATGCGTGTCTTGTCGGACTAGTGTTAGATAATCTTCAACATTAATCTGACCTGTTAAGCTAAATCGGTTCTCGAATCATGTCATATATGTGTTTCGTGTCAGAAATAATCAATCCTAACTCGATAACTTTGTGTTAAGTTCAAGTCGTGGTATCGTATTGTGTCTTAAATTTCTACTAGGGTTAGGCATTGTGTCGTGTCATATCGAGTGTGTCATGTCAATTTGGGTTTGTGTCAAAAAATTAATCTTCCACACTAACCCGACCAGTTAAGCTAAACGTGTTCTCAGGTCGTATCATATACGTGTTTTGTGTAAAAAATTGTCAACCATAAACCGCTAATTTGGTGTCGAGTTCAAGTTGTATTATCATGTCGTCTCATAAATTTCCACCCCTACGCGCCGCGGTGAGGCAAATAATTGAGGAGAAACATATACACTTTTTTCCCCCAAAAGGGCAGGTCATTCACCCTGAAACTAGAAGATTCATAAAAAAATCTCTATCACAGCTTGGCCGCAAGATGTTATCAAGTTTTGAACTCACAATGACTTGGTTTTTCCATGGAGTTGGAGAAATATACTGCTAGCAGAACAAAAGTAATGAGCTCTTTTTACCCAACTCTACTGTTTCTGTTACTTCATATCTCTTTGTAACTTGTTTTTACAGTATAGTCTTCATTGTGTACTTATCTTTTTGTAACCTCTTTTTGCAGTATTTTATTTTCTGTCACAAATTCGCCCTCCAGGCTCCAACTTCAACCTTAATCCTTACTCAGATATCCAAAATCTCTAACTAGATGAGCGCCTTTAGTTCAATGATATTCATCTCTAAAACAACTCCCAGATTACCCCGATAAGATTTCTATGTCAAAAGTTTTAGAATTTAGAGTAACTAGTGGAGAGAGATAAGAGTAATAAGTTGGGGGATCACATCATCACACTAAGGACCAGTATTAAAAATGTTTAGTTCATCTTAGACGATAAATTATTTTTGTACAAGAACAAACCAGGCAATCCGATCGCGTGGAAACAAACTAAAAACAATTGTTCCCTGTTCTTTCATGGTATCTGGGGAAATTATCTGGGAAATTATGTATATCATGGGGATGAAGCTTAAGTTATAAGTAAAATTGCTGAAATGGAAGCCTAAAATATGGATAGAGCTACTTGTGATCTCTAATTTTTTGCTTCGGTGGGTTTAGTCTTCAGTTTGTTTTTGTAGTTCTTTTTCTGGGGGGTTCTTTGGAAGTTTCTTTTGGGCTTGTTTTGCACTTCAGGGTTTGGGTTGTGGGGTTTTCTTGGCCGTGTTGGGTTTGGTAATCTCATGGGTTGTACAGGTTTTTGTTGTTGTTAGGTTGTTTGCTGTTGCAACCTCTTTTTTGGGTTTTCTTATCTGTTTGGTGGTTAGTTTTTCTTGTTGCGGCTGGTTCTTAATGGGTTACTCTAGTTGTGTTGTTTTTTTCTTCCCTCGATTGGCCTCTTGCCAATCAAGGATTGGGTCTTAGTTTAGGCTTTTGATTCTTTGAATTCGAAACTTTCACATTGCTCCTTTTAGTCATTGTAATCTTTCAGTGATTAATGAAATCTTTTTTGCCGTGAAAAAAAAGTTGTTTCATGGTAGGGGAAGGAAAGAAAAAAGGAAAAGAAGAGGTCTTGTTTCAATGCTCTGTTCGAATTCTGGGCATGTGAAAGGGAACAAATAGAAGTGAAAATCAAAGAAAATAGTAATTTTCTTAGAAGGTATAGTGAATTCATTGTGCGAACATGTTATTTGGACAAATCCAATAAAATTGGAACGATACGGTACAGAAGATTATGCGAATATTGTAGCTTTAGTTGGTTCTATCCTTAGTAGCAGGATCCTTTAAAAATGGGTGCGCTCCCTGGACGGGAGCTCGATTCCGCTCTCCCGAGACGGGAGCTCGCTCCCATCTAAACGGGAACCCGCTCCTAAATAGGATGGGAGCTTCCACCCTAATCTTAAGGATGAAATTCGCACTTCTCTTTCTAAATATATGCAAGGAAGAAGGAAAAGAAAAAAGAAGTAAGAAAGATTTAGGACTCTCTATCTCTCTCGTCTCATATTCTACTACTTATCTATGTGCTTAATCTATATATTTGGCACAAAAGAATCTATTGAGATGTCATTTGTCACTCATTTATATACACATAAAATGCTTACGAACGTGCTCCCTTTGCAACTATAAAACATATGTATAATACATATAAATATATATATATATATATACACGAATTATCCTCAAGGATCCCGAAATCCCGGATTGAAGCGTTTTGAAGCATTTAGAAAATGTTTTTGGAAAATCCGAGCCGTCAATGTGTTCAAAAGGTGTTTTCCAAGGTCCACGCTGAAATCTTCAAAAAAATACCCGGAAGGGCTTGATCCAAGCATTTTTTCGCAAAAATGTACATTTACAGCTTTTGCGGAAAATGCTTGGATCAAGCCCTTCCCGGTATTTTTTTGAAGATTTTCCGCGGACCTTGAAAACACCTTTTTGAACACATTGACGGTTCGACGTCAAAAAAATATCGGGAAGGTGGAGTCCCGGATTCGGGACTCCCGGACTTGATCGGGCCTCTATATATATATATATATATATATATACACAAAACTTCTAGTCACACCTCCTGTAATAAGAAAAAAGTGATTTTTTTGTGTTGCAAATTATTTTTGGAAAATTGAGTCATCCAATGTGTTGAGAAGGTGTTTTCAAGGGTACATGCGAAAATCTTCAAAAAAATTACCGGGAAGGGCTTGATCCAAGCAATTTTCGCAAAATCAGAAATATATTTTTTTGCGAAAACTCGCTTGGATCAAGCCCTTCCCGTATTTGTTTTTGAAGATTTTCCGCGTGGACCCTTGAAAACACCTTCTGAACACATTGGACGGATCGGATCGTCAAAAAATGTTTGGATCATGGAGGTCCGGAACGGAATCCCGCTTTAGAAGCTCTCCTATATATATATAGGGTTTGCTTCACATCCGGACTTTTAATTTCCGCACCTCATGATCCAAAATTTTTGACGATCCGATCCGTCAATGTGTTCAGAAGGTGTTTTCAAGGGTCCACGCGAAAATCTTCAAAAAAATACGCGGAAGGGCTTGATCCAAGCGCTTTCGCAAAAATATATATTTACATTTTTGCGAAAACTGCTTGACAAGCCCTTCCCGGTATTTGTTTTTGAAGATTTTCCGCGTGGACCCTTGAAAACACCTTCTGAACACATTGGACGGATCGGATTTTCCAAAAATAATTTGCAACACAAAAACCCCATTTTTCCTTATTTCCGGAGTGTGGACTAGAAATTTTCCCTATATATATATTTATTTATTTAATATTAAATATTCCCTCGCCGCACCCAACCTAGGGAGCATCTACATACCCCTGCTCCCCCGCACCCGCCCCTGCTCCCGACCCTGTCCCCGCTCCCGCTTCGTGCAACTAAGGTTTTATCAATACTAAAGCATTTTCTTTGAAACATAATCATACGAATTCCGTCTTAACATTTCCGAACAATGGTGGAGAAGCTCTGCAAGCATTCAAGTAAGACCACACCAATCACTCTCTTTTTTTTACTTCTGCTTTCTTGTTTCAATGTTGTGTATTAAATCTCCACCGTTCAACTTGCGTAAAGGATGGAAGGAGCCCTACCAAAAGTTTTTACCCAATTTTTTTCTTAAATTTGAGTAAAAATTTGGGTAAGGAGTGGAGATGCTCTAATTAACTGATGCTCTTCAATGGCCAATCAAATAAAAAACTGATGCTCTTCAATGCTGATGTTTTGGAGATGCTCTAATTAATTGATGCTCTTCAATGGCCGATCAAATAAAAAACTGATGCTCTTCAATGCTGATGTTTTGTACTTTGACTTGTAATTTTTCTCAAATCTCATTTTTCTCAAGGAGACTGCTAGTCTTTTGCAAAGAGCGTGTGTGCGCGCTACGGTGCTTGAGGGAAGATTTGGGGCAGCCAATTTTACTATTTGTTGGAGCAACTTGCAATAGCTTGTGAACTCATTTTTGGGGGCTGATTTGTTCCTGGTTTTGGGCTCTCCATTTTCAGCTACTTTGGAGGGTTTGGTTAATCTAAATTGGTAAGATCTTTTCACTCTATTTGGTTGTAAGTTGTTGTATACACCTTAGGGTATTTGCACGCGCGGATATTTTTGTCCTTCCCGTGAAGTAGGCATTGAGGCGAACCACATAAATATTGTGTGTACTTCATTCTTCTTGTTCTTTAATTTTATTACACTTTTGTCGCGGATGGGAATGAGTATAATTCCCACAATTTTAAAGTTTAAAGATACTCAACAAAGTAGCGTTTGCAAGTTTAAAAAGTTTCCCACTATTAGGAAACAAAACAACTGTCTCCACCAACACACTTACATGGGATGTGGATCCTACACACACTTGATGTGAGTGTGTTAGAGCCATATTGGAGACAATTGTTATACCTTTATCATTTTTTATTTTGAAAACTTATTCTGACACGAAGTCAGGTCAACAAATTGACAAAGACACTGGGGTGGTTGCAAGTTCAAGTTTATAGTCTAGATTTGAGTAAGGCTGGCTATAACCATAATAGTATATTAACTCAAGGGGTTGGTCTTGTGGTCGAGCAACTCAAGAGTTTGTTGTTTTTAAGGTCTAAGCTAGAGTTGCTCGACCACAAGACCAATTAATGAAGAGGGTTTTTGTCATAGGAAACAATATAAGGAGTAATGTCATAGGAGCAACTAAAAATTACAGAACAATATAAGGAGTAATGTCATAGGAGGGCAGATTTATGTCAAGTGTACTGGAATAATATGAGGGTTTGTTCTATAGGCATAGAGAGCTATCCGAAAGAGTGCAAAGAATGAAAGCACATCATTGTTCGGAATGGAGCAAATCACAAGATTCTTCAAAGTCGACATCACTTTGAAGCATCACAACTGTTTGATCACACACCAATTAATGAAGAGGCTTTACAAACTTCTAGGAGTAACCAATAATTCAAATTACTAATCAATTCCCCCAAAGAGTTTCTCTCTTCTCTTTCGAACCCATGGCACCAAGGGTGGAGCATAGTGTGGACCATGCTGGGCTATAGCCCATGTGGAATTGGAAAGAAACCCAAAAAAAACAAATTATACATAAAATTTTAGCCCATTAAATTGAAGCCCACCTCATTTTGTTTGAGCCCAACCCTTTACCACCACACGAAATGATAATACTAGTAGAACATATTCTTAAACGCAATCGATCCCATATTACTGCCTCCGCTCTGATATCAATTTGTAATGCCCCGAATCCTCAAGCACCACAATAAATGATTATCTAATTATACAAGCTCATCGACTATAAACGTTAACTGAAATTTCATCCGACTAAAATTCACTACTATGACATTTTTCTTTCCAGCTCCTGAAACCTCTTTGTCCACGAATTAC
>JADGMU010000575.1:62500-112981 GCA_016920895.1 Vaccinium myrtillus | reverse complement strand
TATCAATGATGAAATTCAATGATGAAATTAGAGCCGGAAGGGGCTTTAGTTTATGCTCTTCTCTCGCCTTCTCTCTCTCTCTCTCTAGCCTTGTTTCTACCGCCTGGGGGTTCTTCTCACTTTGGGAGCGGCGCCCCCTCCTCCCCCAAGGCCTTTCCTCCTCTCTCCCTCTCTTTTCTCTCCTCTCTTCTTCTCTCTCCCTCTCTTTCTTCTTCTTTTTCTCTTTTTCTTCCCTTTCCCTCCTACCTTTCGCCTTTTTGCTGCTTCACTGCCTCCTGAGATCTGCTGGGTTCTCCGGGTTTGTGCCTAACGGCGTTTCGGCCAGTGTTAACGATCTTTTTCATCGGCGGCTTGCGGCGTTGGTGGTGGTGGCGGGTCAGCCTTATTCTTCACACAGCCACCGGTTGTTTGGGTTGTTGGGCCTCTCCGGTTTTATGCTTAGCGGCGAAGTGCTTGTGTTGTGGCTGGGTTTTTCATTGTTTTGCAGGGCTTTGATGCTGATGAAGGTTGGAGGCGGCACTTGTCACGCCCTCAATTTTTATAACTAAATTATCTCGTGAGTCCATGCTGGACAATTCAAAAGTCAAACATTTCCCCATTTAAAAGTCGAGTTCTCAATAGATTCCCATGATCAAATGCCTTTGAAAAGTCAAGTCGATTAAATATTCCAAATTCAAAGTCCAAATTTTGAAGTCTCCGTCCCAAGTAATACAATAACCAATACATAGAGTTTCCAACAATTTTGAAATCAAAAGTACATGAGTTCATAGATTACATCATAGCCTCTCAAATACTAGAGATAAACAAAAAGGGTTAAGTAGCTTGAAATCGTTGGTGCTTTCCCAAAAGTCCATGCCATGCACGCACACTAATGCATCCCACACCATGCTCGTCAGCGTGTCCCTGAAAATGATAGGTTGAGCTAAACTAGCCCAGTAGGAGAACTATTCTACAAGCGCTAGGTGTATAAAAGTGATACATGCATATGGGGTTTAGTTAGACCGAGTGAATGAACAGATGTGTATAGTGATAACCAAACAAGTCAAGATGGACATGAGAAATGTCGAAGCGTCCAAGAGAACACCAAGTGTCCAAACTACAGTTAAGTGTTCCAACAAGAAAAGTCATTCGAGTGTCCAAACAACCCTTTATATATCCATTGGTTTTATCAAAATCACCCAAGTCATTGCATGTATCCAAAATTTTACCAAAGTGTCCACGCCTTTCACTAAAAACAACCCTTTAGGAATCTAACAAAAATCAACTTAGCTCATTGCGTATAGTGATAGGAGCCAAACCCTTTTAGTTAAAGACATCTCATTTTCCAACATCATTCTTACACTTAATACTGCCATTGTCTCAATTTAAGCATCCAATCACAGGTAATAGTCATCTATCATCTAACATACCGAGGAATGTCTCCACGCATGATTTTCCATACGAGCACTACACTATAATAACCTTCGTACACCGTTTCTCCCCCATGACCCGTTATATGGATAATAATATCAACATGGAGTTTAACCCTTTCCGGATATCACAAGCTCAGTATACCTCATATAGATTCAGGGACTATTTCCCTCTCATATAACCCATACATCTCATCATCATTTCTTTCATTGAAGAATAACCATCATTTTAATTAGTGTTAGGGATTTAATCCCACTGCCGGATTCAATAGGCTCCGCGTGCCTCTGCCGGGTTCTGTAGGCCCCGCGCGCCTCTGCTGGGTTATGTAGGCCCCGCGTGCCTCTGCCGGGTTCTGTAGGCCCCGCGTGCCTATGCCTGGTTCTGTAGGCCCCGCGCGCCTCTGCTGGGTTATGTAGGCCCCGCATGCCTCTGCCGGGTTCTGTAGGCCCCGCGCGCCTCTGCCGGATTCCATAGGCTCTGCGTGCCTCACCCGATACATGGGTCATAATAATAACCAACGCTTCCAAGGCGCAATGCTATACTAATATATAGGCTCAAGACCTTCCTTGGTGAAGCAACACGAGTTCACAAAAAAAATAGAGTTTTCAAAACGAGATTAAGATCCGTTGATTTGTGCCCAAATACCGGAAACTCAACTCCTTCTCAATACCCGAAGGTAGAGGCATCATACACTTCGTTGATTCTGTAGAATACCAAAGGTTTTAAACAAAAGATATCTTCACACGTTCTCAATACCAAAACACCGCATTGTCACAAGACCTACCCATTCACCATGTAACACATGATGTCTTTTCCGTTCATAAACTCATTCACTCACTTAAATCATTAAATGTACCCTCATTTCTATCAAAGACGTGTCTACGAGCCAATCATATTCCCCAACACGGCATCACAATAGTATTTATAATCAATGTGCTTACCAACTCACTTAAACATTTTCGGGCATTAGTATACCAACGCGCACATCCCTTTCTTACTATGTCGTTCTATAAGCATTCCATACATTCACGTGTTTTAGTTTATCTCCCAAATGCATAAATGTATCTATAATGTAATTCGTTCTTTTTAAACCATTTCGTTAAAAACCTCATTTCAAAGTCAAAACCATTTTAAATTTCCAAGCCTATTTCACCAACACATTTCTTTCGACAAATCTTGCCACATGCACGTACACACACCTTCAAAAAAACAACAAACTTTCATGTGACGTAAGATGACATATTCGTTTATAAACCATAGTTCTCGAGTCAAACATAGGTGAAGATGCCAAAGGCCAAATATATGAAGGAATAAGTGATCAGGGACCAAACAGACATCAAAGGGTGACCAAAAACCACCCCAAAAATAGCAATAGCTGCTGGAAATAAAAGGGGCAGCAACTATGAACAGTGAACAGTGCAGATTTTCACCTCAAGGGTGTGGAATTTCAACCCAATCACAAATGAGATAGTTTAGGCTCAAATTGGAAATGCTAGGCAACAATTAAACATGGAGGGAGGTCAATTCCACTCCCAATTTCACCAAACAACACACAATTTCATAGATCAAAGAATTAAAGTGGGAAAACCCACACAAATTGGGGAAAACATGAAATTCAAGGAATTTGAAGCCAAAAACAAGATATGTGCAATAAATCACAAACATACAACTAGAGAGAGTAGAAATTGTTCCCCTACCTCAAGGATTTGCTCAAAAATGGAAGATGAATGAAGCCCTAGGTGTAGAAAACCCCAAACTCCATGAACGACCTCTACCGAAGCTCCACTACGCGTTCAAGGGACAAGATCAAGTCAAAAATGAGTTACAAGAGTGAGGTTACACTCACAATCAAAGAGAGAGAGGGAAAAACGTGAATGGAGAAAGAACAAGACCCAAATCAAGTGTTCTTACCTCCTTGAGTGCAAAACCCGAAATCCAAGGGAGAATCACGAATCCGACGTGTAGATCTTGAAGTTTTGAGGTTAAAATCACAAGGATTGGGGTAGAGGTGGAGAGAGAAGGTAGAGAGATGATTTTAGGGTTTGTTTCGTGGTTTTAGAGTGGAGAAATGAGCCAAGGACCCCTTATATAGAAGTCTGTGACGAGCTGAAAATTCGCAGAAAGTGCAGCTGGATACCGGTATCAAGAATAAGCCATACCGGTATCTAGAGCTTCTGATGACTAAAAATGAAGCTGGATACCGGTATCAAGAAAAACCCATACCGGTATCTAGAGTTTCTGATGGCTCAAAATGAAGCTGGATACCGGTATCAAGAAAAAGCCATACCGGTATCAAGACTGAAAATTTCTAAATTTCTACCACCTTCACCAATTCAAACCCCGATCATTTCTAACACATTTTTAACATCTCCAAACACCCACACAACATTGAAACACGTATTCGTACCATTTACTTAACCCCCGGTACACCGAGATATACACACATGTAATACTTAGAAAGAAACACATTTTAAAACATTAATCCACTCATTCACATTACTAAAAAAAAATATGAGTAAAAGATATAAAGAATTTCATGGAAAAATTATGGGTCTTTACAGCACTCGATGATGGTTGGGGTCTGCGGTGACGCTCGAAAGGTTGGGGTTTGTGCGATTGGAATGCGGTGGCTTTCATCGGCGTTGGATGCTGTTTGGTTGCTCGGTGTTGCCTACTGTGGTGAGGCGGACGTGCTGTTTTCCGGGACAGCAACAGGGGCTTGTTCCCCGGGTCTCCGGTGACGGCGTGGCAACGGTTTGTCTCCTTACAGGTGGCCATGGAGCAACGGTGGCGTTGATGGAGCAGATTAGGGTTTTCTTTTGGGCTTGTCTTGTTGGGCTTGGCCCATTTTATTTGGGCATTTTTAGGCCTTTGGGGGTTTATGTGCTGTTTATTGTATATCTGGGTTCTTTGACCCATTGGGGTGTTGGGCTTTCGCTAACGGGTGTCCATGATTGGCTCCTTGCCAATCATTGGTTTTGGGTCTCGGTTTGGGCGGATTCTTTGCTCTTTGAGCATTTTCTGCTGTTGCCTTGTCCTTTTATTCTTGTTTTTATTTCAAGATTAATGAAATCTTTTTGCCTTGCAAAAAAAAAATGTCAATGATGAAATTCTCAAGTTGATCCGAAAGCGCCAAAAGCTCAGTACCGGAGAAGTCTTTAGGATAAAATTCGGCCAAGCGGTTTAACTTTTGGTTGTCAAAACTTGCAAATGAGTTGGATGGACTTAAACGTGCAACACAAAGAAGCAACTCGATCGGTGTTTACCTCATTAAAGCGATTATTTAGCTCTTGGAGTTGCATATCTATGACAGTATACGACAACTCGACGCAATTGGGTGTGGTAAGGAGGGCAAGTAGTGGTGAAGAGAATTATAGAGTTACAAGTAAAATTATTTAGTGTGATTGGTTAGTGGTAAGGAGGAGGGCAAGTAGTTGGGCTAAAATACCATATACAAGGGGCAAAAATACAAAATATTATACCTATCCTATTAAAATTTGACACATCAGTAGGGTCAAGTGACCCCGCTTGACCCCCTTGGCTCATGGGAAAGCACTCAATCATGGAAAAACAAGGGAAACAACACCGGTGCCTTCGGGGGATCATTGCGAGCCTTAGCTGTACAGGGCTTGAGGCTTTGGAGCCCAAGATATGTAACTTAGTTGAGTCATTTTTGAATAAATTTTGGAAAAACAAAGAAACAATTAGTTAAAACCGTATGAGTAAGATTTTGACATTTACGATTGTGTTTGAGTGCTTGTTAGGAATCAATGTGGATCCAAAAATGTTAGGGATATTTGAGAGAGCGTTAATGGAAGGGGTTTATGCTCCTCCTTTTAGGGTTCCTGGTTTGAAGATTTCTAGGGCTAAGGAGGGAGGGAGGAGATAGAAAGGGTGTTGATCAATGTAGTGAGGGAGAAGAAGAGAGGGATATTGGAAGGAGGAGGAGAAGAGAGATAAGAGGCGTTATTTTCTTCGTATGGTGGCGGGGATGATAAGAGGGGAGATTAGTGAGGTGGTTGACAATGTGGCGTGGCTTGTATTAAGACTTATCCCACATTGGTCACCTAAACCACCCAAACTTAATTAATACTCCCTCCGTCCCTTTTTAAGTGATTCAGTTTGACATTCACGCAATTTTAGGAGTCAACATAATTGCACCTACAAAGTGTTACTTTCCATATATACCCCCAGTCAAGTGGTGGTGACTTTGAAAGTAAATGCAAAGGTGTCTGTACTTCTGGTGGGGCTAAAAAAAATTTCCATTTGCCGCCATTACTTTTGCCCATGTGGGGTTGAAATTTTAGAACCTGAACATCTATTTCCCCGCCAGAAATTTTTCCTAAATCTTTGGCAGCTCTATTAAAAAATTGACATTTTGGTTCCGAAATTTTTTCCCACCGAAAATCTTGGTTGCTTGGTTTCAGCAAATTGAAATTTTGGATTCTCCAAATATTGCCTAGAAAGAAGGCGGGATTGACTTTTAACAAGTGATCTTTCAAACAAATTCAAACTCCTATATAAGGAAAACTAATCTTTTGCCTTTTGTGTAATCTCCTTACCAAAACAAAATTTCCTACCAAAGCACAAATCTCATCTTTGTCTCTCTTTTTCTTCCTTCCACGTTTCTCTCTTTGCCTACCTTTTTGAGTCCATCATGGACTCTTCCAACCAAAATACCTCCACCAAAGATATCTGTCGCTCATGTTTGATTGAGAGAGTTTTTCCAGCTATTCAATCCAAATGGCCACGTTGCAATGCAACGGACCCCATCTAGATCCAACAAGATAATGCAAGACCCCACGTTAATCCATCAGATCCTGCGTTTGTTGAAGCCGCAACTAAGGACGGGTTTGATCTCCGCTTATCGTATCAACCTCCTCAAAGTCCGGATATGAATGTGTTATATATTGGATATTTTAGGGCAATACAATCTCTTCAACATCAAGAAGCACCCAAAAGTATTGATGAGCTCGTTTATGCCGTAGAAAAGTCATTCGAAGAATTGTCATCAGACAGTCTCAATCGTGTGTTCCTATCATGACAAACTTGTATGATTGAGGTGATGAAAGTTAATGGGGGAAATAACTACAAAAAAGCCAACTGTTGAGAGATGGTTCTGTTATTTTTGCCCTTCCATGTGAGCGCCAAATTTTGGAAAATGCAATGGTTCATCTACAAGAATGAACTGGTTAGTTGAAGGTGAGTTTATTTTTTTCAAATGCTATCACAATCTGCTCTTGTTTTTTTTTTTTTTTTTTTTTTTATGCTTAAATTGGAAAAGAATCCTACTTGTGAATAAGTTTTGCTCTCCGTTTCTCTCTCTCAGGTTATAACAAGACATGCCTATTTTGCAAGTGATTCAATTGGGAAGTGTTTGCTGTTTCATATTCAAGTCAAGGAGATGATAAAAAAAAAAAAATCAAATCAAGGACTACTCTATTTTTTGTGGATATGGATATAAAAAAGGGGGGAAAATGTGAAAATGGGTGTAGAACCTTTTTGTCCGATTTGTATTTTGGTTTTTTTGTAGACTTGTTGTAATCTTTTTCTCCCTTTTGTAGATGAAATGGAAGCAGTAGCATTTGGGAATCTGCCGCAGTTTTGTTTGACTAGAGTATTTAATTCAAATCAAAGAAAGGGTAAAAGGTGAATTGTACTAGGTTTCACTCATTAACTTTTAAAATGGATCACTTATTTAGGGACAACCCAAAATGGAATACGGATTATTTAAAAGGAACGGAGGGAGTATAATCTAGAGGTTACTCCACCTATTGCCAATTGGTATTAGGTTGGAACCCTCCAAGAAATCTAACAACTTGTTTATGCAGCTCATGACACTACCTCTTTTGCCATTGTCATGATATTTAGGATGCTGGATCACCAGCCAAATTGCTTCTCTCTTCTCCTTCAAGGTACTGCAACCATTGCATCAGATCATTAAATTTAACCACCGTTACAAAAATGAAAATTTTAGCAGAAAATGAAGTGAAAGTGGTCCAGATTCAAATCTCACCTGGTTTGTACACTATTAATCTTACGTAGAATCTATATGTTTCTACCGAGAAATATGTAAAAAATTAAAATGTGTGGACTAGAGTCACGCTATACTCCACCAAATTTGAATCTGCACCATACACGTCATTTTTATTAGATACCATCTTGAGCTAAAATTCTAGCCAGTTACATCTAAGTATCTAACTAATGATGTATGACACCAAAATTTTGATTCAAAATTTTTGTGATCTATTGGCAGAACATGTTAAAAATTAAATTATGAAACAAAAGTGCTGGTGAATATCTGACGTTGGAAGACACAAAGAAGATGGAGTATACATGTCCGGACCGCGAGTCACGGTTTTTTATTTTTTGAATCCGTGTCCGGACCATTAATCCACGGTTAAAATCCAAAACGTACGAATCGGTCCGGACCAGATTCACGGTTCACCGGTTTTTTTGAGCAGCCCTAGCGGTATTCACTAAAGGATGATTGGATTATGGAAGATAAGATTGTCATAGAAGTCCGATTTTTGAGTTTGCATGTCCAACACAGCACGCCATTGCGCTAAAATCCTTTCTTCCAGTTCTTAGCACGCATAACTCGATAATCTTGATACTGTTACAACAAGACCAATGCAACTGTAATAAACAAGACTGGATAAATGATCAACCTATTTACCAGGACTATGATCTGCTAAGGCCTTCTCTATGGCTTCATGCAGGTGCTGTGGACTACTTGTGCAACATACTTTAATGAGGACTACTTAGACCACATGGCTTTCGATCCAACTCGCTTTGAGGAACCGGTACAGCCCTACGTTTTTCTACCATTCGGCGGAGGGCCAAGAATGTGCGCAGGGTTCCAATTGGCTAAGTTAACCATCCTCATCTTTGTTCATTTCGTAGTAACCTGTTATGATTGGTCCCTCCAGTACCCAGATGAGCCAATCACCATGGACCTCCTTCCATTTCAGTCCCATGGAATGCCCATAAACATTTATCCCAAGAAGCTGTAAAGCTAGCCACAGGAGGTCATTAATTTGTGGTAATTCTGTCTCACATACAAAGAATATCAGTTAATTCCCTATTACATGCGATCATGTGGTAGAAATGAATTTCCAAACTGCTACGGCATGAAAAGTCTCTTCTACACTAATGATCAGCGTTCAAATATACCGTGTCAAGGAACTGACATTTACTGTGGATACAAATTGCATTAGCCAATATCCCAGTATCGAATGTCCAAAATTTGATGCATAAATTTTGGCCGATATTTAAAACCTTATGAACGATTCAAGCAACTCAGGCTACGATAGTTCATGTAATCAGCAATCATTATAAAGATTGACAGAAAAGGAAGGTTTTGAATGGCGATGCACTGGGACGACCACCTAAAGTAATTCTCACAAACCATCCTTACACATGGCAATTGAGTTTGTCCTTGTCCTTGTATTCTAGTGAACATTCACTCTTCGTGAGGTAGAGAAGATATCAGAGCATTGCCTCATGCAAAACTTCCTCCTCTGTACAATATCACTTCAAAGAAATACCGAAATAAGAGAAGGCAGCAAGAACTATTAAGACGAGAAAGAGAGCTATACAGCACAGGAAGCTATTTACTCAATGCTGAGACATTAATTACATCCACACATCCCTTAGCCTTCTGCTTATAAAACTGATCATGGCACGGTTACTATTTGCAAATGATCGTTGAACTTCATCCAATAAAATGCAAGAGTTGAGTTCAACCAATTGAGGATGAAATACCTTCTTAGCTAGGATTTTCCAGTTGCTACCTTTCTTTCAAAATTTCCAACTGTGGTTGGCCAATGTTGGTTAAGCACTCAACGAAAACGACATTCACGGAGTCCCATACAGAATATTACGGTGGTATATAAAAAAAAGATTGTCAATAGCTAAAAAAAAAAAAAAAAAAAAGCTCTCATTTCCCAACATTTCTTACAAAGGTGGCGTATCTTTCACACAACACCCAGCATCTGGGAGTAGCCCATGACTTGTAGGCTTCAATCCTTTCTTAGACCACCGGTTCACCAGAGCAACTTCAAGTTTCCTAACCTGCAAACATGTAGTTTCCAAACCGTCAGACTTCAAAGAAGCATTTAAACACTTTAAACCCAAATAAAATATGATAACAAAGCAAAACCAAGGGTACATTATCTACCAGAGACAAGGTGTTGAAATGGGGCATAACAACTGATTAAGGAGCGTGTTCTATGTTCTGGTTTCTTGAGGACCATAGACACCTCAGCCAATTCTCCTCTTGGGTGTGGAACCACTAAATGAAGGGTGGGCCAGCTAGGACTAGACATAACTGAAAAATGAGATAACTTGGACCTTAAAACATTGGAATGGAAACACAAGGACTTAATTGGTTGTTTTAAATCACTTACTCAGCTGCTGTCTACCATATCTGGGGAGAAAGGAAAAGATAACTGTTCAGTATAAGAGTCTTGACGTTGCCGGAGTTACTGCAAATACTGAAGAGATGCGAGGGCTGACTAGAGTTTTGGTTATTCTGGTGCTGCTGTGCATGGTGTGGAGTTATTGTTTGCTTAGGCATTTATGTGTTGTCTCAGGTTGTATTGTTTTGGCTGTGAAGGTTCTAGACCTTGTTTATTTGTTCTCAGTTTTAGAGTCTCCATCTTAGCCTTCTTTGTCTGGATTCGCAAGGATACTCCCTTGGTCTTGTTTTGGTTGGTTCCTTCAATTAACTTACCGGGAAAAAAAGGAGAGCAAAATCACGAATGTTTTGACAAAGAACGGAGAAATCCAAGGCTTTCTTCCCAATTGTAACACACTCCAAGGCTTTCTTCCCAATTGTAACACAGTTAACACTCTGGAAGTCGATTACTACACGATCTAGCAATTTCGATTATGTGAAACTAAATTTATGGGCTCCTGATGTCATAGGGAATAAAACCTCCCTGTGTTTTGCTCAGAGGATCTAAGGGGTACTTTGCTATGGAGTAAACGCAACATCAAAGAATTCAAGGCAAAAGATTGGCTCCTTTGCTTATCCATTGAGAAGTAATATGATGGTCTCACTTCATGAGGCCTCAAATATTTTCTTTGCAACAACCAGAAGAAGCATCCTAAATGCAGTTCAAAGGCCAGATCTACTAATTTACAACGGTTCTAAAAGGTGGAACCAGGATTGGTATCGGTATCAGTGATAGGGCATTGATTAGGTCAATAACAGAATCAGAGATCCAAAATCCTTTTACATATTGAGTGAACGATACGTAGCGGCAGATATTTAGAACCCTGTTATCATCCATACCAAATATATATAATAATGAGCATTTTCAGGAACCATATATATCTCCATATATACTAATAAATGTTACTAGTTCAAGGGAAGGTACTCCTGCTGCATGTAATGCAGTAGCACAGGGCTTCACTTCAATGATACTCTTTTCATTAGCCTGACACCAGCAGAGTCATACAACATTGACCTTACATTGTGTGTGTGTGCATGAGAGAGAGAGAGAGAGAGATTGATTATGGATTAGCACGCTCAAACCCACATACGAACAAACACAATCGAAGAACAAACCAAGAACAGAAATCAAATAGAAGCAAGAAACGAACAAGACACAGTGATTTACGTGGTTCCGACTTAAGCTGATTGGTTAATCGTACTCTTCGGGGTGCTAGGTTGTTTCAGTACGATGAAAAGAATGAGAGAATTACAATAGGAGGCTGCCCTAGCTTTGCTTTTATAGTTACAAGCAAGCTCATGTTTCCCGCACCAGACAGTCCTGACTGAAAACACCTTGGTCAGGACCGAAAGTACAGAACCTTGTTTTCTTCACCGACGGTCAGGACCGACTTAACCTTGGTCCTTGGTTAGGACCGAAATTACAGAGCCTTAGTTTCTTCACTGACAGTCATGACTGACTTAACAAATAGAAACGTTAATATTTATAGCAAATATCGGCGAAGTTAAAGACGGTGTACTCCCGAGAAGAGAATATCTCAAGCACTTCTGTATTGATTTTCTAAAGAGAAAATCAATACATTCTTTTCTAACAAGTGATAGAGGAGCCAGTGGTGCTTTAACTATCTTGTAGCATGGTCATGACTACGGTTAACATGTAACTTTCTTGAACGTTCAGCGACTTACATTGATTCCAGCAACAAATAATTAGACATGATTGACTAAACTTACAAACTCTAATTACTACTCCTTCAAAACTAGGACCTCAACTTCTTAAGAGGAAATGTAATTAATGCATGTCTCATTAAAAAGTTTGATGATTTACAACCTTACCCCTCATATGCATCTGTAAATTACTTTTAATTATTTACGAGGGTTAGTTTGTGCAAATTTGCACACTTGGGAAATCCTAAAATAGACTATTGGACCCAAAAAAAAGGGACAGAGGGAGTAGTACAGAAAATGCGTGTGCAAGGCATGACCCTGTGTTTAATCTTGTAGCTCCTTTGGTTGCAGAAATTCAAGCCCCTTTGGAAAACATTGTTGTAGCCGTAGGCAAGGATCGTCCCTTTGAGATGGCAGCCTTGAAAGAGGTTGTAGAAAATGTGGAATCTAACGTCTTGCCTTTGCCTGATGTGGGGATTGTTAGGAACCACATTACTGAGGAGGTGAACAACGCATTAGCTGTGGAGTCTGCTGGGGGAATTAATGACAATAACTCATATTCTCCTCATGGTTTAGACTCGTTGGTGGGTTTAGAATCGTTGGTGGTGAAGTCAATTGCCCAACCCTTTCTAGGCCGGTTAGATGCTGAGGAGGTGAACAACGCATTAGCTGTGGAGTCTGCTGGGGGAATTAATGACAATAACTCATATTCTCCTCATGGTTTAGACTCGTTGGTGGGTTTAGAATCGTTGGTGGTGAAGTCAATTGCCCAACCCTTTCTAGGCCGGTTAGATGCTGAAGTTATGAGTAACTTTCACATGTTGGCAGAGGATACTGTAGTAGTGGAAAAATCTCCTGGTATCGACTGTAGTGTTGTGGAAGAGACTATGGAGGAGGTGGCAGATTCAATGAAGAATGTGGCAGATCCTTTAGAGGTTTCAGTGGATGGTGATGATCGCACAACCGTTGATTTTGCTTCCGACGAACCTCTTTTTAAGTATGTGGATCTCAAACGTCAAAGGAAGAAAAATCGCACCAAGCATGGGGTTCGTAGGAATCCTATTTGGACTAAAAATCCTTTGAAAGCGGCCATTTTTTCTAGGACACTTAGCAGGGATCATAAAGAGGAGAAGTTGAAGACTTTCAAGTTGGGATTGAAGATAGGAACTAACTCTAAGGCCCCTTGTAGCTTGTCCAAGAATGGATCTCTCTCTTTGGGGGACAGCCGTCATTCTGACTTCGAGCCCTATCTTTTGTCTCAAGAGGGAGATAATAGAATGAGAAATGAGAAATAAGGTGGAGAAAGAATTTTCAGTTACTTTAGCAAGGGCGAAAACTCTCGATGTTAACCTTCTACCTGGGGATGAAGCTCTTTTAAAGGAATTGCTTGAGGAAGATTTCCATTGAAATCTTAGACTTGTAGTTGGTTTTTGGGTGTTGTTCTTCTGGGGCAGCAGCTTTGGCTAATTCGAGCAGGCTGTTAGGGGCTGCTTTTCGGGAGTCTTTTGTGGTGGTTTTTAGTTTGGGTTTGTCTCTTTTGGGTGGTTTTCTTTTGGTTGGCTTTCTTGCTTTCTTTGTTTTTTCTTCTTCTCCTTTCTTTTTCTCTCATTCAACCTCGGTTGGATGCCTCTCGATGTACCCTTTCGAGTTTTCTATTATATCTTCTTCTGTTGATCAAAAAAAAAAAAGGCACGACCCTGTGTTTTTATCTCATTGAAGTCTGACTTTACCAATGCAAGAAAAATCCCTGAGACTCGTACACCTTTCCCTTTCTTCTTGACTATCACCTTACAAAGAAATCTTGGTCTTTCTAGTTTAAATTGCTAGAGAGGCTCAATCTTTGTCTTAGCCCAACAAATATGCCTCTCTATCCCTCTGGATGTGGGTGATAAATACTCATTCATTTGTCAAACTTTGAGTTTTGAAAATTTTCGCCTCTAGTTTACGTAGAATTATATTGCTCAAATACAATTATTAAAATTCTCTAGTAAAAATGTACCTACGTTGCATCACAAGGAATAATCTCAAGGTGATACCAACCTGCTTAACGATGAAAGGCTCCTCCGCAAGACTCAATGGTTCAGTCAAAATAGTAAAAAACCCATTTCTGTTCCCAAAAACAACATCCGTGAAGGGACGATCGCCAACCTGCCAGATGCATAAAAATTGTGATAATAAACCTAACAAATCATTTGACCATTTTCACAAGTTCTTGTCCTACCATGATAAGTTGTGACGATTCACAACCAAAGTGTTTTTCGATTTCTTCAGCTGTTCCTCCAGGCTTCTTTACCCCTAGAGTTCCACATGCAATACAAAAATCATAGCAGCACCAAAAAGTACAACCACCATAAAAATAGATAGTGGTGTATACAAAATACATGCCAATATTACATCTTAACCAGTTGATCCAATTAAGACACACACACACACACACACACACACAAAACAAACCGAATAGACACTCCATGCATGTATCAATCTACCTATTAGAAGTAAAGAAACAAAGTTACTCACTATGCCTTATTACTTTGATTCCAATAGCATACTCAACAGCTCTAGCTTTCCTCCCATCAGGATCGAACTCTAATAGCCCTAACCAATGAAATCAGAAAATTACTCAGTGCAAAGACACAAGATCACAACCTGTTGTTGAATCACTCGAACCACACACACGTACGCGCGCGTGATGAACAAATCACCAAACAACAACGCAAAGCGAAAGCACCACACAGATTTTTACGTGGTTCTCCAATTTGGTAATTGGGTGCATTCACAACAAAGTAAACGTAGTGCCAAACTAATAAGACTGAATAGAGCTTCACAAACCCAACCTCAAAAAAAGAAACATAACAGAACTTGCCCATGGGTCAGAACAGAATTACCAGCAATGTTTCTGAGCACGGCCATACCATAGCCCAAAGCAACCATACCATAGCCCAAAGCAACCGACACAATCGCACGAAGAATACTTTAAGCAAAAACAGCAACAAAAAAAAAAAAAACAACACATACATTTATAGGGTTCCCCAATTTGGTATATTGGTCAGGCGGAAACCCGAAATGATCAACTTAGTGGCAAACCGATAAGACTGAATCAGGCTTCAGAAAACCAACCTCAACAACATGAAAGACAACAAAAATAGCAAATGGGTAAGAACAGAATTACCAGCAGAGTTGCTGAACACGGCGATATCATCACCAAAAACCGATTTACACCGTTCCATAGAAGATCTAAGAGGCCCCCACAGTTTCAAAGAGTAAGGAACAGTAATAGTATTATCCTTATCAAACACAACAGCTCGAAAACCCTTGTTCTTCAACTCATCCCAATCAATGTACCTTATATCCGGCACCGATACATGCGGCAGCGCTAGGTGTCGGTCCCTCGCCAGTACGGACACTGAACTAACGATCCCTTCCAAGTTAATGCTCTGACCTAGTGCCCCTTTAAAGTCTGCCCAGCGCATGTTTGTCGAAATGCTCGACCTGTCCTTGGCTTCTCTTTCCCTTCCCTCTTTACCTTCTCGGGTGTACCTTTTCTGGGTTTTGTTTAATGCGCTGTTGTCGTCGATCGAAGAGCGAAAATCTTGTAAAAATTCATGTTTGTCATCCGGGTTTTTTCTATGTTGATCAGAACTGCAACTGTTTGTTGACGGGAGAGTGAGGAAAGAATTATTTGTGAAGTGGGTTTGGCAATTTAGAGGTGAAGAGATAGGGGTAGTTCCCTTGGTGAAGAGATGAAGAGGTTGGTCACGGAATTTCCAGCGGTTAGGGATGGGATAATAGAAGACTTGCCATGGGCATGGAGCAAAAGAGGTTGAGAGCATCTTCAAGTCTATTCTATTGTGTTGAATTTATTTTAGTAGGGATTCATAGAACCCAACTGGACAATGCGAATCTTGTGGATAATCGGAAAGAAAAAAGAAAATAAAATTTGGCATTTTTAAAGCAAAAGATAAGAAATTTTTGCAATCGAACATAAAAATAAAAAACATTTGTCATTTTTAAAAAGAACGACAAAGAACTTTTGCAATCGAGTATAAAGACAAAAAAATTAGTGAAGTGTCATTAATTTTCAAAAATTCAAATTTCGAACATAAAATTTAAAAAAGTCACCACCCCATTTCCGGCCGACCACTACCCCACCTCTGGTCTAGCACTTCTGGCAACCAAAAAATTTAGTGAAGTGTCACTAATTTTTAAAAATTCAAATTTCGAAATCACAACCCCCCTCTGGCCGACCACCACCCCTTCTCTAGCCAAGCACTTTTGACGACCAAAAAATTAGTGAAGTGTCACTAATTTTTAAAAATTCAAATTTCGAATATAAATTCAAAAAAATCACCACCCCACCTCCGGCCAACCACCACCCCACCTCTCCACTTCCGGCGGCCCAAAAAATTAGAGAGATTTCACTAATTTTTAAAAGTTCTAATTTTGTACAGAAAATTCAAAAAAATCAACTCCTAGGTCTACCGACCACTACCCCACCCCCGGCGGACCACTTTCGGCAGCCCAAAAAATTATTGAGATTTCACTAATTATTAAAAGTTCTAATTTCATATAGAAAATTCAAAAAATCAACTTCTACCTCCGACTACTACCCACCTCCGGCCAACCACTTTCGGCGACCATAAAAAGTAGTGAGATTTCACTAATTTTTAATTAAAAGTTATAATTTCGTACAAAAAATTCAAAAAAAAAAAAATCAACTCCTACCTCGTGCCGACCCCTACCCCACCTCCGGCCAACCACTTCCGGCGGCCCAAAAAATTAGTGAGATTTCACTAATTTTGAAAAGTTCTAATTTCGTACAGAAAATTAACTCCTACCTTTAGCCGACCACCACCCCATCATACGGAAAATTCAAAATATCAACTCCTATCTCTAGCCGACCACCACCCACCTTCGGCTGAGCACTTCTGACGATCCAAAAAATTAGTGAGATTTCACTAATTTTTAAAGTTCTAATTTCCTATAGAAAATTCAAAAAATCAACTCCTACCTCTACCAACCACCGCCCCACCTCCGGCAATCATAAAAATTAGTGACATTTCACTAATTTTTACAAGTTCTAATTTTGTATAAAAATTCAAAAAATCACACAACTCCCGAAACTAGTGAAGTATTACTAATTTTTTTAAAAGCATTTTGCGCCCAAATCTAGTGGATGTTCACTAGTTTTTAAAAAATAGTGTCACTTGTAAAACCTAGTGAATGCTCATGAGACTATATTTATTGAAGTATCACTAGTTTTCTAGAAGTTGTTCAGCGTCCAAATCTAGTGGAAGTTCACTAGTTTTTAAAACCTTGTGAATGAGGTTATATCTAGTGAAATCTCACTAGTTTATCTATACTCAATATAATTTGGTTTGGTCTTAAACTGCTTCCCTGACTTTGGATCAAACTTCACCATTCCTATAAAAAGCAACCCACTAAGCCAAATTCTCTAAACATGACTATATCCCATTGAAGTACAAGAAGTAGAAGGAGAACACTTAAAACAATTCTTGACCAGGGATCAAAACATAATTCTAAAACTAGCACATAATCCTCTCAAATATGTCACACTGAATTTGACTTCGTTTTTGTCTACAAGAAGATATCAAGTTAGCGTGTAATATGCCTATGCTATGGTTGTCCAATCAATACAAGCATATACGTATACGCAGCCCTTTCCTTTCTTTGTTTAAACACTTATGGAAGCTCAATGGGGCATTTTATCAAATAGGTAACATGCAACAATCCAACACAGATCTTCCTATCAAGCATTCTACTTTTAAGACCTAATCTATTTAATCTCCTCATAATAGTAATCTTAATTAACAAAAAAATAATCAATTAACAGCACAAAATTCGCTGAGCAAGCCGAGCGCTACAATGAGATGGCGGAATTCATGGAGAAAGTCTCCGCCGCCGCATCCGACTCCAAGGAACTCACCGTGGAGGAGCGCGCAACCTCCTCTCTGTTGGTATTGAACTGGTGGGTATGAAAGTGGTGGTGGTGGGTATGGAGGCTGCGGCGACGAGTATGGAGAGAGATTTTCACAGTCTTGTCGTTTGATGACGGCGGTGGTAGAACTGAGAGAGGCGGAGGGGGTTACGCTGAAGGTGGTAAGGATGGAAGTGGGGGGCAGTGGCCGCCGTGATGGAGGTGGTGGTGGAGGGTATGCAAGTGGTGATCGATGGTGGTTATGGAGGTAAATTGGAGGAGAAATCGCATGAAAAGAGGGAATCGGCCAAAATGGGGATGAATTGCCTTCCCATATTAAATGTTTTGGGCGTATGTCTTGTTTTGGGCGTATGTCTTTCTCACAAATGTAAAAGTTCCGTGTCCTGTTGTCCAAAAGGGAAAAAAATACTATAGTTTTGCATAATTTTCTCTCTTTTAAAAAGTATAAAAAAAAAATACGTTGGAGTGTTTTTTTTTTTTTCATCTTCTTATGTGCCTAATTTTAGAAAGACCTAAAAGAGAAAATTCTGAACATTTTTATCGTTTATCTAAGACTCTGTTTGGGTGAAAAGAGAAAAGAAGGGAAAATATATTTTAGTACCATAATCATTCGGAAATCTATTTTTGGAAAAATCATAAAGACATGATCTTACATATTTGATCTTACATATTTATTTGTGTTAAGAAATAACACATAATAAATATTGTCCCACAATGCTTAGGAGTGAAATGTGTGATCACTTAATATATGCGAGGACTTCTCCACTCATTGTCAATTGGTTTTTGAGATGGATAAAGTTTTCTCATGGTATCAGAGCGGGGCCCATTCCACTCCACATTAAAAAAATAAAAATCACAATCTACACCCAATGATGACAGACCAGCAAAAAAACTGCACGATGATTGGATCCAAAAAGTGGCCACGTGATAGGCCTCAAATCCAGCTGCACATGAGGGGGGATGTTAAGAAATACTCCAGAAGAAATATTGTCTCACATTGCTTAGGAGTGGAATGGATGATCACTTAATATATGCTGGGATCTCTCCACTCATTGTCAATTGGTTTTGAGATGGATATAAAATTTCTATAATTTGTCGGAGATTCATTTTTTTATTTTTTTTTTGAAAAAAACCTGACTTCATGTGATAACTTGAAAATGGTAAATGATAGAATCATTTGATTTGTTATAAAAAAAATTTCCTTTTCGTTGCATACTTAAGCAACATATGATTTATCCATTGATCCTCTTTATAAAAAAATTGGGTAGAATGAGCGGGCAAGAATTACTATTCAATGGACTAAATTTACAAATTAATCTCAAACCTATAACAATAATGTACAATTAAAAAGTTGAGTAGAATCGAGCGACCTCACTTAACTCTGCTTCTTTCCCCCCTGTGAATGGAATCTCATGTATATTAGGAGTACAAAATATGAATTTGGTTTGATAAAAAAGAAAGAAAGAAAGATATGCCGGTAATTTGGCGGCGAGAAAAATCTTATTTAGTTAATTTGAATAATTTTTTAAATAAAAAGGTGGTTTGATGGGACAGCAACAAAAATTACCTAAAGCACTAACACCCCGTTTGGATGGGGGATATGTTCTCCTAATAACTTTTCACCCCCAAAAAACCCTGGGCCCCACAAGCTATCCCCTTGTTGGCAACACCAAAAAGCTCCCGGATTGCCTTTCCCCCCCTCAAAACTTATCCGGCTTTGGAGGGTTTGAGGGGGAAAACTTTTGGGCAGGGGGGAGGGTGCCCAAAAGTTATCCGGCTCTAGATGGTGGCCTTTGGACCACTATACCCCTCCTTATCCCCCTCCCACAACCCCCAGCCTCCATCTCTACAACTAACCCATTTTTCATTTTTCAGAAAACAAAGAGAGAGATAGATTACTGGTGTGTGAGAGAGAGATATAGAGAGGTAAAGAGAGAAGGATAGTAGAGGAGAGGAGAGGTACCTGTTTTTGCAGTCACCGAAGCACCATTGCCGGAGAGATTTGGAGTTATACCCGCACTGCTGAAACCGAATAGGGATTTCACGGGGAAGATGAGGAAAGGTAGGGGAAAGACAATGGGTTTATATGACACATACATGGCCACATGGGTACCGTTGAAAAACAATGGGTTTTTACATGACCACATGGGTACTGTTGAAAAACAATGGGTTTTTTTCTTCCTTTTTTTTTTTTTCTTTTAAAACAAGACCCAACCTGACCAAATGGGTACCGTTGAAAAACAATGGGTTTTTTTCTTCTTCTTTTTTTTTCTTTTAAAACAAGACCCAACCTCAACTTATCTAAAATTAATAAACTACATTGAGTTTTGCATTATATACTTAATTTAATACATAATCGAATTTAACACTGTACATGGGCAAAATAGTCATTTGACAGTTTTTATCCCTCCATTTCATAAAACATCCAAACCAAGTCAAATTTTATCCCCCACAATAAACATCACATCACTGTGGGCCAACCCTCTAAAAATAATACCCCGTCTTATCTTATCCTCCCTCTAAAACTTATCCCTCTGAAAATAATACCCCATCCAAACGGGGTGTAATAAAGTCTTAGATGGTGGTGAAAAAAAAAAGATTCATTAGAAATAAAGCCAATTACCAACTCCATCCGTTTCTTAAAAAAAATACTGTATTTTGTTTTGGGTTATTTCTAAATAAGTGCACTGTTAAAAAGTTAGTACATTTCCTATTTTGCCCTTAAAAGTAGATTCATTTTTAAAATGTTAGTGGGTAAAGTTTAATTATGATGTCTCCATCAAGGGTATTAGTGGAAAGTGAATGTAAAAGTTGTTGTGAAAGATGTAATAATGATGTTTTCTTAATAAATTGGAATTACGATGCTACACACTTAAAAAAGAACGGAGAGATACAATAAAACTATCCATGTTCCATAGTAAACCATTCTAGACGACAATTAATGAAAATTGTGATAATACTAAAGGACACGAACACGAGGATATACGTGGAAATTACTTAGAGTGAAGATACCTTAAATATAAAATCATGGCCTATTTTAATTATATATTTCATAAATCAAAAGGTTTACAAAAGATAACGAATTAGAAATTATCCACAAGCCACTTGCGACACCTAACTCCACCTTTTAATGTAGCACCCTGTGCTCCTTCTTGATTCCACGAATTCCTCGAGAATCACCACTTTGATCTTTGGTTCAAGCCGACTCTGGAACTATCCGGCCAAGTAGAATGAAAGGCAACAATGAATGATACAAATACATGAAATATTAAAATATTGCACTAGATTAACAAAGAAAATGATCAAACACATAAATTCCACATGATAAGATGAGAAGTGCTTCTCAATCTCAAAGTAGGCTAAGACAGCAGTCGTACCCTAAATGAGAGAAAAATAAGCTTTCATATGGACTGGTATGGAGCCCTAGAAGGGACCCATGCATAGAGAGAGGACGCATAAGCGCTACCAAGCGTTACGAACCAAGGCACATCCAATCCAATTCTCCAAAATTCTTCATCCACTGGGTCGA
Organism: Vaccinium myrtillus; assembly: GCA_016920895.1. Lineage (NCBI taxonomy): Eukaryota > Viridiplantae > Streptophyta > Magnoliopsida > Ericales > Ericaceae > Vaccinium > Vaccinium myrtillus. Next base: position 91,960 of record JADGMU010000575.1, on the reverse strand, counting down.
GTGTCTATACTCAATCAACTAAGCTATCTCTCAAATCCAAATAAAATAAAATAAAATACCGACTCAAATGGTTTGTGGGTATGCAGAAAATGACAGTAAAATTAACAAACTACGATTGTGAGATTAATCTTATTTTTTCCGAATAATTTACATATAGAAATCTACAATTGAACAACTGTAATCATCAAAACAGGGTCGGTGGAACCCACGTTCGCAGTGAGAACCTTAATCGAATGTATAGGATCTGGGTCTCGCTTATCAGGTGGATTGCCACCACTGCAGGTATCTAAGATTTATTTTGTTGTAATGGGTTTAAAAGAAGGGTTATACTACTTTGGGATCTTAAAGTTTGAACCTATTACAAATTCAGAATCTTTTTTTTTTTTTTCCGTCATTCGTCATCCAAAATCCTGTTAAAGATATAAAGTTACGAACAGGTCAGAATTAAGTGTTAGTGGACCAAAAAGCCCAATTTAAATTCAAGGAAAAATATAAAATTAAATAACTCTCTTCCATATCATAACTTACACTCATATTTGGGAAATTTAAGACATATGGTTCTTTATTTTAAAACAACATAATCTTTCTCTCTCTCTCGCTCTCTCTCTCTCTCTCTCTCTCGCATATCTCTTATTTGTTCTATTTTTCCTCTCTTTATCTCTCATCCATTTTTTTTTTGTCTTCTTTCTTCAAACTTGATTTCCTTTCCATTGAAAATGATATTTGTAATTGCATGACTTGGTATTTGTTTTTGTTTTTTGACAAAATGAAAAAGGCACTTGCATAATGAAATTCATTACAAATATCTTGGACCAAACTAAACTAGTTATCTAACGGCTTATTTACCTTTTTAGTCCCCAAAGTATTCGCGAAATGTCAATTTGGTCCCCAATATTCAAATCGTGTCTATCGAGTCCCCAATGTTCACAATGTGTGTTTAAATGGTCCCTGTGTCTAACTCCGTCCGTCTTCTCCATCACCCTCAAATGCAGGGGTAATTTTGAAATTTCACCCCACAACTTATCTTCAACCTCTAATCTTCTTCTTCTTCCTTAACATCATCTCTCCAATCTCCATAGCCACCACCACCGTTTGGACACCTCTCCTACACGACGGACATCCTTGACCCATCTCCACTGACCCCTTTCTCTCTCCTCCACCGTACACCACCATCCATTATGTTGAGAGAGAGAGAGACACCACCAACGTTTCACACCACCAACGCCGCCTCTACGACCGATTAATACAACCACAACCAACGTGGCTGTCTCTTTAGTTTCTCTCTCAATTTGAGTTATTGGGTAAAAAAAAAAAAAATTAAAAAATTTGTTGTAATGGGTGATTGAAGAAGGAAAGCTATTAACTACTTTGGGATTTAAAGTGGACCGGTTTGGCCACAAATTTTGGGGTTTTAGTGGGTCTTGGCTCATGGTGGTGAGAGAAATGGGGGTTATCCAATCCGAAAATTGAGAGAGAGAGAGAGAGAGAGAGAGAGAGAGAGAGAGGTCAGAATTAAGTGTTAGAGAGAGAGAAAAGGCCCAGGCGGTGGTGTATAAGAGAGGGATCGGTTTTTGTGGTGGAGAGATGAATTTGGGTTGGTGGGTTTCAGTGGGGTTATGGAGGATTTGGTAGTGGTTTTGTAGAAGACAGATGAGAGGGATGTGAGGTGGTGTGAGATGAAAAGAGAGAGGGTAGGTGATGGTGGTGTACGGTGGAGGAGAGAGAAAGGGGTCACGGTGGAGATGGGTCACGGTGTCCGGTCGGGTTAGGAGAGGTGTATGGTGGTGGTGGCTATGGAGATTGGAGAGATGATGTTAAGGAAGAAGAAGAAGATTAGAGGTTGAAGATAAGTTGAAATTTCCTTTACCACTGAATTTGATAGAAGACGGACGGAGTTAGACACGGGGACCATTTAAACACACATTGTGAACATTGGAGACTGATAGACATGATTTGAATATTGGGGACCAAATTGACATTTCGCAAATACTTTGGGGACTAAAAAGGTAAATAAGTTTATCTAACTAATGCATATCTCTTTTGAATTTTTGTACTGGTAATCTACCAGTTTAATATTGATAAAATTTTCAGTCCGATACTCATATATTCACCATGATTTTGTGGATGTCTTACTTCTACAATATTAGTCGTCATTCTCATATACCTAAGGTTCATTAATCATTATCACATTTGAGATTTTGTAATTGATAAATTTACCTGTACAAATTTGAACATATATTAGTAATTTTCAATTGATAATTAAATGTTTTGAAATCGACAAGTAATCATTGTTTTTAATACTGTTTTGATAAATTTACGAAATTTTCAACAATTTAGTGATACAGATAAATTTTCCAGTTGTTCTTTGGCGAGTGATACATTCGATTTTAGACATCGACAAGTGATACATTTAATTTTAGCTATCTTCAATGGCAAGACAACGACAAACGTAGTATGAATTCTCCTATAGGGAAATGTGAATAGATTAGATATAATTTTATTAGGGTGGCCCTAATGCCAGGACTGATTATTTTAGTGCCACAACCTTTTGTTATAGATTAAAAAAATAACGTTTGGGTTTGGCTTATCTCCTTCACAATGTTCGCTATAGAGTACAGACAACTACAGTCAGAATTTCCACGTCGGTTTTCACTTTGTTCTTTCTTTCATCCTCTCTTTTCAATTAATTTGCATCTAGTTCGTGGCCATTTCAAATTCAGACTCAACCACTTTACCCGCAGACGATTAGATGTCATCATGAACTTTTTTCAGTAGTCGACATTATCTAAGATCTCCATTATGATCTTGGAATCTTAAAAATTGTAGTGTGAGAGGAGGGAAAAATGAGAAAAATTCGGCTAAGTCAGAATCTCCATGTAGTTGCCACAAATGCTCAACCAAGTCTACTTGGAGTTGGGACTTGGGAATGAGTCTCTGTCTCAAATATATGCTGGTTGGCAGCATCTTTGGTGACCACTATTATGCAACACAATGACTAAGTTATTTAGTCACTAAAACATCATGCCATTGTCAAACGTTTGGTCACCAAAAGAGATATTTAGCCGCTAGTAAGTATCAGCAAGCAAATTGGTCGTCACATAATAGTGGGACCTAGTGGGCTTCTCTGTGTATATATTATCTGGGTTTCAGGCTCTAGGTATTGTTGGGCTTGGCTCTTTAGGTGGTGTTGGGCTTGGCCTATTGAGTGTTTTAATTTATTCAACCCTTGGTTGCCTTCCCCTCTTTTCCCATTTTGATATGCCCTTTGTCAAGATTTCTCTAATGAACTTGTTACACGATCAAAAAAAAAAAAAAAAAACCAAATTGGTCGCCAAAGGAGTACAACCCTGACAAGGATTGAGGCACTAGATGTTTCGTTTTGGTGACCAACCCAATTTTGGTTGTAAATATCTTTGGATGACTAGGGTTCCACACGACAAACTTATTAGACTTGTCTTCGTAGACATTTGGGGACCAAATAGGGCCTTTTCGCAACAAAATTCTTCGTCACCAAATGTGTATTTTCCAGTAGTGATCCCAAACCTCTAGTCACTATTTACCTCCTTCAACTAATAACAAGTATTTGGTCGAACGAGGCCTTATAGTCCTTCGTAATATACTACTCCCGTTGTCAAAATGTTAAAAGTCCTCAAGCGTTTTGTGAACTGAACAAACACGTTGGGACGGAGGTAGTATCATTTTGGACTCATTCCCTTTCTCACTATGTAATTATCTCACTCGAATGTCCATCACCCAGACCAATGATTTGGAAGTTCTCTTTTATCTGCCGCATACGAAGGACCTAACTGAGAGATCAATGAAATAATTATTGCTTATCTACGTGTGATGAAATCGCGTTGATAATGATATAACAATGAGTTCATCTTTGTTTATGACTTTTTAACGAAGTTGAGAAAATTCAAGTGTTAATTTTGAATACTGTAACAAATATATTCCTGGAGGATAAAAGAATTCCCAAACACTTGCAAGACCGGACAGAGTTGGGTTGGATGCCATGGCAATGACCATGCACCCATAAAGTGAACGGCAAACACCCAAAGAAGAAAAAATAAACAGCACAAAGGATAAAAGAATCCCGAAACACTTGCAAGATATATAGAAGAACATCTGCAATATTCTTGCTTTCAAGTTTTAATTGGGGCAATGTCGAATTTTTTTGAGAGTTAGATTCCGACTTTGAAAGTTTAATCTCCAACCACGATGTCAAATTTATGTTTATTATTTTTCTGTTAATTTGTTTGACCAAATTATCTACAATTAATGGTCACAATTTTCAGATGCTGAAAAAATTTGCATTAATTTTATTTGGCTTTGAAATTGTCACATATATGACTCTTTTTGTCAATTGCCAACAAAGTTTTGGCTTATTTTTCTTCGCATCATGGTTAGAGCATTTTGTGGTGGCCACTGACAATTGATAAGCCACGTATTGAGTAGGGATTGTCTTCTACCCAACTCGAACATATTGTACTTGTTCCTCGCGTTGAACAGATCTGGGATGAGAGTATTATTTTTTGGGAATTTAAACAATTCACATTCGGAGAAGGTTATTTTAAAAAATTCAGGGATCGAGTTGGAGGCGAATTTTCCCCAACCCCTCTCCAACGCTCGTTTTCCCTTATTAAAATAGGTTTCCACTTGGGAAAAGAAGAAGAAGAAAGTGTCCTTTACATAGTTAAATACCACATAATCAAATTTTCCCAAGCTTCAAATAAACAAAGAGGCCTAAAAATTCGTGCTAGTCCAGCCCTACGACCTTTTAAGTATCAATGATGCACAATCTCTTAGAATGGAGAGTTGGTTGGATATATAGCAGGTCAATGCCCACCGTCAAGTGAAAAGACAAAGCCCACAAAAAAAAAAAAAGAAAAGAAAAGAAAAGAAAGAAATGACATAACTCTGGCCCAAAGAATCCCAAAATTGAAACACCTGCAAGCTGGGGGCATCTCCAATCATTCTGTTAAATTTCAGAAAGATGTCAAATTCTTTTAAAATTAATATAACAAATTGTTTCGTATTACAAATTTCAAATTTTTTTATCGGCAAAAAATACATTTAAACTTCACATTCAAAATTATTTCATCTCCAACTACAGTGCCAAATATATACTTTCTCCAACCCTTTTTACATATGTTGCTTCGTAAATTCAATTTATTAAAAAGACATCATCGTTATACTTTTCACATCAATTTTTAGGATAAATTACCATTAAGGTAAGAAACAAATATTTATTACCATTAAGGTCAATCACTTTTTTTTAATTACCATTAAGACCAGTCACTCTTTTTTGGGGTTAGACACTTAGCTAAGGGTATTGTGGTGTCCTAAAAAATTGTAGAAGAACCTCTTGATCACTTCCTTGACCCGGATGAGTAGCGAGTGAGCCTCTTGATTCACCTACGCATGTAACACACGCCGTTAGCACCCAACCTGGCCGGAATGTGGCCAGGGAAGGCACTCCGACGATCTAGTCAGTGATCGGAGAAGAAAGGTGTGTTGAGAGAGAAAGTGTTGTCCCCCCCTTTAGGGCTTCTTTGCTTCGTATTTATAGGCTCCCCAAGTACAGGGGCAGATCAATCATTTTGGCTCGGATGACGTCACTGAGCATCACGAGCCAGATCTGCAATCATCGCATGCACGCGTCCTTCAATCAGAATTGGGCACGTAGCGTAACCGCTTCGGGTACCGTCCCGCTGATGTAGGGACAGCTGTAGCATGCACATGTGCCTTCCCAATAATTGTTATGAGCGTTAACCGCCTCGGGTGACATCACAAAGGACGTCTCCGAGATCCCGGATCATCCTTCCGAGCCATTTTGGATACAGTTTGTCTCAGCCGTCTCGTCCGGTTCACGGTTTATCTTGGCCGAGATGCCGACACGTCTCGGACGGGCCCTTCTCGGACGGCCCATCTTGTTTTATTCCACAGCTGGGCTTGATGTCCAGCTTGGGCCTTGTCCCTTCCGGGCTCTATCACCGAGCCCCATTAACTCTGCTAGATTTCGGCACACTACAGGTATCATACGGTTTCACAGGGTTTAAGAAGTTGAGGCAGTTTCATATGGTTTTGAGGGTTTAGGCAGTTTCATATGGTTTTGAGGGTTTAGACACTTTCATAAGGTACCCAATGTTTTAGGTTTAGATTGCACTATCCTATTATAGGGGTTTAGTTGTTTAAGCACTTTCATAAGGTACTCTAGGGTTTTAGACACTTTCATAGCGTACCATAAGGTTTAGGTTTAGACATTGTCATAGTGTACCCTAGGATTTAAACACCTTCATATGGTTTGAGGAGTTGAGGAGAGAGAGAGAGAGAGAGAAGGAACAAAAGCGATGAAACCTTAGCGGTGCATTTAATTTTTTTCCCAAGAGATCGCGGGAAGTCCACCCCCATTTTGGGAGCGGCCGGTACTTTCCTCCAACTTTTACCTCCCCTTTACACCTTTCACATCAACTTTTACTTTGATTTTCCAAAATTATCATCTACTTTTATCCATTAACTTGCCTACTAACTTTTTAAAAGGGCAAAACAATAATTGTACAAAGTTTACCTATTAACTTTTCAAAACACACACTTAAAATAAATATTATAGTCAACTGTAAAAAGGGATTTACTAGTTTCTTTGATCCTCCAACCAAATTGTCTCCCACCAATTTTAATATTTTAAATTGTTTAAGATTGTCATAATTTTTTTCATAGTTCACATAGGAAGCTTAATGTCTCGGTTGCCAACAAAGGTTGACCTTTTTTTGCCCTTAGATACATATCATGGTTGGAGCATTTTCTGGAGAGGCCATTTAGGACAATTCATGTGCCACAATATTGAATTTGGCGTCATGGTTCGAGACAAGGAATTCTTTGTAAGTATAAAAGGACTGACATTGGCTTCAAAATTGCAAGGGAGAATTTAAACATGATTTTCGATTGCATTCATAGGAATTTTTTAAATTTTTTTTGTCAGATGTTTGAAGAATCTGTACTAATTCAAACGCCAATACTCAAACCTGTCTCCAAGGGTCAATTTGTTTTACATAAGAGTTGGATCTGCAACTTTTGTTCCAATTATTTGTACAAAGTGATAATAACAATTTAATTTACATGTTCATTACAAATTTTTCATTTTGTAAAAATCCTTATTACAAGTTTATAGGGACAATAAAAGAAGCGTGGACAATTAAAAAGAGGAGGATGAAAAATAATTTCCATTTTTTATTGGAGATCTGGAAAATTACTATACACAATCCCCACATCTAATGCCTATAGTATGTAGGACTTGGATCACCATTGTATTCCTAACATTTACTAGGGGTGAAAATAAAAATAGAAAACTGGACTGAATCGGAGAACCGGCTCGCTTCATGGTTTGGGGAGCTTTTAAGTCGGTTCGAACCGGACAGAACCGGATTTATATGTATACTATATATATGTATTAGTTATTAGTGTACCAAATTCCCAAACCCTTTCTTCCCCAACCCTAACATTAATTTCCTCCTCTGGCGATGAGTGGGATTGGCACCGACCCAAGCAATTCTCCTCTGGCGACGGCCGACGGCGAGTGGCGACAGTCGCAGTTCCTCCTCCTCCTCCTCTCTCTCTACTCGAAACGAAGAAGAAGAAGATGAATCAAGGCCCTAGCAGATCTGTTATCTCCCTTAGTCGGTCACTTCTTTGATCTGTTATCTCCCATAAGGGCGAGTGCCGTCGTCGATAGATCGGACAATGACGGCCTTGTAGCCAGCGAAGCGGCCTTGGATGGAGGACGATGACGATCTGCGAAGAGGCCCTAACAAATTTGGTTTCGCATCTCTCTCTGTCTCCCCCACTCTCGATCTGCAAATCTCTCTCGATCTGAGTATATATATATATATACAGAGCATTTCTAATAAGGGCTCCCTCACTTTGTTACGGTGAGAGACTTTGATTTCCGAATCGAATTTCGACGATTTGAACCGTTAGATGTGTTTAAAACGTATTTTTAAGGATATAAGTGTGTGTGTGTGTGTGTGTCTACATATATATACACATTTGTAAATTTGTGTTTGTGTATAAATCTGTGTGTATATGAGTATATCTAGGTGTAATTTTCCCTCTCTTTCTTGATCTGTATATCTGGGTGTGTGTATATATATATATACGGAAATTTTCTAGTCCAAACCCTCCCGAGAATAAGAAAAAAGTGATTTTTTTGTGTTGCAAATTATTTTTGGAAAATCCGAGCCGTCCAATGTGTTCAGAAGGTGTTTTCAAGGGTCCATGCGGGAAATCTTCAAGAAAAAAATACCGGGAAGGGCTTGATCCAAGCAGTTTTCGCAAAAACTGTAAATATAAAGTTTTTGCGAAAACTGCTTGGATCAAGCCCTTCCCGGTATTTTTTTTTGAATATTTCCCACGTGGACCTTTGAAAACACCTTCTGAACACATTGGACGGATCGGATCGTCAAAAACATGCTTGGATCAAGGAGGTCCGGAAGTCCGGAGGAGAAGGAGACCCATATATATATATCTGCAGATTTCTCTCTCTCTCTCTCTCCCCCCTAAATTGAACCGACCTCTAAACCGGACTGAATAGGGACAAATCGAATCGGAACCGAACTGATCTCTAAAAAACCGATTTCGGTTCCATATTATTCCCAAACCAAGTTTTCTTGGTTCACTCATATATATGCCAGAACCGGTTTCACCCCTAACATTTTCACATAACTCATACCAGAATGTGGTCCCAAAGTAAGTCAAATCAATGTTTAATAATCTGAATTTTATACTTATATATTTTTAAATCTGAATCTGAATTTTTATACAAATACAATAAATTCAAAAGCAAGTCAAATAGTGCAATTCCCACACCCGCAATTGACAATGAGTATCACAGCATTTCGTTTTTCTCAATCAAAGTTAGAATAATGATGTAAATCAGCACTTCCAATATTTTATACTCGTGCATTAAACGGACATAATATTTTTCTTTTGAAATGGCATCTATGCAATAATTGAAAAGGGAAGCTACCGAGAATTTATTTAGGTTTTAATATATACTAAAATCACGAAATTGAATTGTGTTCCAGGTGATCTGATCTATGATAGCTCGTTACCATATGTTTAAACAATTTTTAGTGTCAAGTGAAGTCGCGCTGTCCTTGTTAGAGCTGTTTCCATCAAGACTATGTACTTACTAGGAATACAATACAATACAATACTTTGGTCTCAGAGGCAGCTGGACCTCTTAAATTAAAGCCGAACCTCACGCTTGAAATTTTTTCTCTACAAATTTTGATTAGCCAAAACAAACTACTTCAATTCGGGTTCATGCCATCTCCAATCGCATAATTTACGTTAAAATTAGGTCACAAATTAACACAGTATAATGGTAAAATCTGACCCACGACAATGGGAAAATGTAACCCAATATAGTGTAGCTAAGGTGAAAAGTTAGGTAGCAAAAGTGCATTTGTAATTAGCTCAGAAGTTACAATTAACTTGTACGGAAATTGTGTGTAGAAGAGAGAGAAAGGTGAGAGAGGGAGGAAGCCGGAAGAGAGAGGTGAGAGAGAGATTAATTCTGTCACAAAAGGGGAGAGACGAGAGAAAAGGAGAATGGGAGGAGAGAGAAAAGTAAAGGGGGCCACTTAATACACAATTTAATTCTATTGCTGGAGCATCTCTTCACAAACTAAGTCAGCACACATAATTTGTAATTAATTGGAAAAATCTGACCCACGGCAATGGCAAAATCTGACCCAATATAGTGTAGCTAAGGTGAAAAGTTAGGTAGCAAAAGTACACTTGTAATTAGCTCAGAAGTTACAGTTAACTTGTATGCAAATTGTGTGTAGAAGAGAGAGAGAGAGGTGAGAGAGGGAGGAAGCCGAAAGACAGAGGAGAGAGCGAGATTAATTCTATCACAAAAGTAAGGGGAGAGACGAGAGGAGAGAGAAAAGTAAAGGGGCCCACTTAATACTTAATTTTATTGTTGGAGCATCTCTCCATAAACTAAGTTAGCACACACAATTTGTAATTAATTGGAACCCACTTTTGTACATGTCATATCACTACACAATTTTAGTTCAAAGACTTGATCTCAGGGACGGATGCACATAGGGGCACGGGGGGTCACGTGCCCCCGCTGACCCCCACGGGTCAATGCAAAAAAAAAAAAAAATTTAATTTTGGAAAATAAGTTTTGTATATATATTATTTGAGTCGGAATCTTAGAAGAAAATCCGTGTGGTTCTGGTGGTAAGGCATGCTATGACTATGCTAAAGGTCGCGTGTTTGAGACTTGGCACTTCTTTTTTAATTTTTTTTTTCTGAATTTTAATTTTGCCCCTTCTTTTTAAGAAAATGTTACAAAATGATGAGAAAATTGTTTAACTTAGATATTTTTTAATTTTAGGGATCTTTCACAATGGTCCCTATAGCTTTCAATAATTTCTTGTCTGGTATTTGGTTTAGATTCAATCTTACACGGTATCTTGTCCCTAAAAAATTGTTGTCTAGGAAAAAAATTTCACGATTACGATTAATAAGATGCCCCCGCTGGATTGAATTTCTGGATCCGTCCCTGTTTGATCTCGTACATCAAGGATAAGATCTCTGTAAAACGTCAACTTCATCGGATCTCAATAGACAAATAACACGGATGAAATTATGCAGGAATTGCAATTTCAAACTTAAGAAAACTATTTCATAAAAACTTGCGCGAGTATAAACTTTCGTAGTGCGTTTCACAAATAAACATACAAGTTAATTTTTTTTTTTTGTTGAGATAAGCAATAATAAACATACAAGTTATTCGTATACTATCGACATCCGATCAAGTTGATATTTTGCTGTGATTTTCTCTCTTCGAGATGTTGGAGATTAATTATCACTTTAGATCATCAATGCTAGCTAGTTCGGCGTTTTGACCTCAATCACCGAACTTGACCTGTCTCTCCACGTTTCTAGCTGTTCCCCCTCCCCTCTCCACGATGCTTTCCCCTTGTACAAGGGTCAACGGTTATAGGTTATTTTTTTTTTATTGTTGAACAAGCTACAGCTTAACTAGAATCACCTCATATATACACATACCCCTCCTAGCCAACCGTAAAACGTAAGCTCAATCCTCCTCTCTCTCTCTCTCTCTCTCTCTCTCTCTCTCTCTCTCCCCCCCTCCCTCTTCCCCATTGTCTCTCAACAATGTCTGCAATGCCGCCCTTTTTCTCTTCGAAAACCAATTCCAAAATGCTTCTAATGCTAGCGATGATGTTCATGACTAGCGTACTTGTTTTATTTTTGACAACCGGGAATTTGGGCCAGTTTGCGCTCTTCTCGAATTCCAGAGTCGTTAAGTTAAAGACCGGGAAAACCTCCGGCGCCCCCGAGGTTTCGAAGTTAAGGCGAACGCCTGCGGCCTCGACTGGTGACTTCAACCAAGATGTTGAGATCTATTTTGGAGAAGAACAAGCTAAAATACTCGACAACGGCCGGTTTCTAACCTTGTCTTTAGACAATAAATCCGGCTCTGGTTTTCAATCGACAAATGAGTACTTATTCGGAAGGATTGATATGCAAATCAAGCTTGTTTCTGGCAATTCTGCTGGCACTGTTACTACGTACTATGTAAGTCCCCCCAACTCCTCATTACTACCGTAACTTTAGCTCCATTTGCTTTCTGTTGGTGTTCTTTGCAGAAAATTGCTTAATTTTTTATGCATGTTTTACGATTGATGCTCTTTAATGGGGGCCGCCGTAGCACGAAGCTATTTAGGCCAGTTGATCGTGTCCTAGTGTATCAAGATATATTTATAAAACCTTGGTGCTTATTAGTACTCCGTCAAGGTTTTAAATAACGGTTTCACGATGCGTAATGTTAACGGTTTGAGTGTAAAGATTTTGGGAATATGAACGTTACGTAACGGGAATCGTGTGTAGTAGTCGTGAATTTTTAAAAATCATTTTTTTGGCAAAGAATAATTTAAAATTGCTGAAATAACCCATAATGGTCGAGTATCGGTTGCAACGGTCGTGAACCGGTCCGTGAATTGGATACAGACCGATACGCAATAGGAACCGGGTGATGCACACGCGATTATTACTCTCAGCGGTATACTGGGGTGTAACAGTATCGAAGAGCCCAAAAGATATTACGTAATGACTGATGCGTTACGTAACGGTCGGTATTTAAAACTATGTTCTCTGTAGAATAGCGATTACGAATAGTTATCGTTCTGCATGGATTATTTAACTAATTAGTTAAGACAATTAGAATTAATTCCTAAATTAATTAAAAGACAGAGTTTGATTGAACTAAGAATGTGAAAAGTTTTGACAGAAAATCCAAGGTTTTGAATTCACTTTCCATTGGATAACTAAGAATGTAAAGATCTGGTACTTAGAAAAAATGATTATCGCTGGGGCTTAATCCCTATCAATAATAGTCAACAAAAGATTCCTTTTTGTCAATCAACATAGACCAATAGACCCGTGTCTATGACATGGATCGTCTAATCCACAAGGTCGGTATTACAGATATATCTAACGCCTACCTTAATCGTCTAAATTGCAAGGAAGAAAATCATTTGCATGACTTGTACTCTAGCTTAACAAAATATATAGAAACTATTAACCAATTCAATGAATGAAAAATGATTCTTACCATACAATTGATATGAAAAGAAAAACCTTAAATCTATGCAAAACTAACTTACTTGTAGGAGTTTAATCTCAATCCCAGAAGGGGTGCTTAGCTGCTCATTGATGGGAGAACAAAGCTCTTTGAATTGGTAATGGAAGCCATGGAGATCTCTCTTTGATATTGATGCTCTTATCTGTCTAGGTCTTTCCAAAAGTCCAGAACCTTAGGAAGATATTAGGATTTGGTTTTTATATATAAGTTTGAGCCTTCAAAAGTGACTCAGAATCTTATTTTTCATCGAAATTAGACACATCGTCTAACAAGCCTGTACCACCATCTGAATGCAATGCAATTTATTGATGTAAAATCGTCCAGATGTACACGTCTGTCCAACAAGCCTCTACCACCATCTGAATGCAATTTACTGAGGCAAAACCGTCCAGATGTACACGTTGGCCATCTTGATCATGAAAAACAAATAACACCACCTTAATTCGCAGACTTGCCTCTGCTTCATTCGAACCAAGAATGATGGGATTCTAGAACCATTAGAAAGCTGTATGAGTCTGATTTCAAACCCAAATGGTCTTAAATCAATAACCCTTGTATGTACTGTAATTGAAATGACATTTTTACCCTTAGTGTATCAGATTTGACAGGGTATACCAAAGTGCTAGAAGCTAGCCAAAATAAATATAGAGAATTAGAAAGTTTTTGACGTGAAATTATGGTAGAAAGTGGAATATTCGCTGGAAATGCCTATTCCAAAGACTCCTACCTGCATAGCGATCCTCCAAATGCACTCGATAAGCCCCGCTTCAACATCTAGACCAGGACCACGAAACCTGTAAATATGAGAAACGTACACTCCATCCGTCTCAAATTGCTGGTCCTTTTTTTTTTTGTCCCAAAAAGAATGACCACTTTGAAAAGTTAGCATAAAAAGTTGGGAAACATTACACTTTTGTCATTTCTTTTTACATTTAAGTGTCATGTCAACCAAGCATTACAATGGAGTAATTACTTACGAAAGTCATTCTTAATTAAATGTTTCATCATTCTCCCCATAAAAACACGCTTTTTCAAAAGCGGCAACTAAATTTGAGACAGAGGGAGTAAATAATCACCAAGTGAATAGATAAAAGGGCTAAACACTTGGGGGCTTAAATGGATACAGCTAATACTCACATAATCTCTTTTTGGGGCATCTATCCTTGCATGCCATTGGTAGATTTTTCCACATTTTGTAATCATTAAAATATTTGCTCAACTTTACAACAAACTAATAGGGAAAAGGAAAAAGAAAAAGAAAAAGTCCAATAATTATAGCCCAACAAAACGGCATATAGAACCCGATCAATCATGAACTCCACCATCCACAAACAGTCTTTCTTCTAACTTTTAAATCTAACTTCCTTTATCTCCCTTCTCTGCCTTTCCTATTCTTGATCAACCCGTCTATGGGTACGCCACATTGGGTACCCCAAGAGCCCATTTTAACCGTCTAAGAGCGTTTTGGATGTTTCAGATTTTAAACAAACTATAACTGCGAATAGTTTAAACTCTTTGTGTGAATAGTTTATAAAAAATCTGGAACGTCTAAAACGCTTTTGGACGGTTAAGATGGGCTGGTGTGCATTTGGGGTACCCAAGTATCGTGTACGCACATCATTTTCCATTCTTGATTGCTTTCCTGTATTTCTTTTTCTTCCTGATGCGCTGGAGGAATCCAACCCACTATCAATTTCCACAATAGATCACGTTACGTTTTCTTTTCCCTTTTAGAGCATCTGCATCTCTCTCTTTATTCATCTTCTGCCGCTAGAGTAGCGAGCAAATCAGTGAAAAATGCCTTGCACTAGGCTCGTGGCCTTTCTCGCTAGTTCCCAAATTTTACAATTTTACTACAGTGCCTCGTGGGAAGTAAAGAGGCACTATTCATCAAATTACCATTATTTTACTATTTAATTTTTACCCACTCATAAGTCTTTTGTTATTGTAGAGTATTTTTTAATAACCGGATGCCATTGCTTACTTACGCATACCTCAATTAATTCTGGGGCTCTGAAGGTAATGACCTATAGTAATGGCCGTAAGGTTTGATATGGTTGGCCTCCATGAGATTTCAACACGTCTCAGGAAAAAATGTACTCCATTATATCCGTCCCTGAACATGTATCCCATACGAAAAAAACGTGTAATTTTCGAACCAAAAAATAAAGTATGTTCATAATAAAATAAAAATGCAAAAAAGTACTAAATTTTTTTGCTCAGAAATTTACACTTCCTTTTCGAAGGCGACACTTATTTAGGGACGAAGAGAATATAACAATTAGAACATAAAAAATATCATTTAAATTTAAAAATATATGTATAAAGAAAGAGTAGTTTAATGAAATCAAGTTAGAATAGAGACTCTGATGCAGTAGACATTATAAAAGTGACTAGTTAAAGTAATAAAGTGACTTTTTAAAGTGTAATTTGGTCCAAAATTTAGAGAGACTGATGCGGATGCTCTTAGAAACCACCGCTTTACCCCCTGGAGAAGAGTGCTTGAATTTGGTCCCTTGCACAGCTTTGATTACTCAATGTCAATATCCGATTACTCCTAGATCCCAATTCATGTGCCACAAACTTTAGCACAATTCTCCACACTAATTAATTGCCCATTTACTGAACCCCGCCACACCTTCCTAATGAGAAGCGGATCCAGAAATTTGAATTAGTGAGGACACAATTAGCTAAATTTAGTCGGTACGTTTTCAATTTTTGGAACAATACATTTTTTTTGTCAGTGAAATTACATTTTGGCAAGTGTATATGTAACTTCCCCATATAATTTAATAAAAAGGGGTGTGTGCACATGAAAATAGAGTGTGAAAATTTAGCACTATACGATATAAGAAAAGAAAGGAAATGGCTACAATACACACTCATTAAAGGTGTGTACCATATGCACCGATTGTATGATCCAGATTGAGCCACCTCATTAGCAATCGTAACATTTTTTTGTTTTTCGTAACTTTTCCGTAATATGATTCGTAACATTTTCTATGATTCGTAACATTTTGGTGTGTCTCGTAACCTTTATTAAAATAATCGTAACTTTTGTAGGGGTGTGTATGATACACACCCAAATAAAGGGCGTGTATTGTAGCCTTTTCCTATAAGGGAAATGGCTACAATACACAGTCATTAAAGGTGTGTACCATATGCACCGATTGTATGATCCAGATTGAGCCACCTCATTAGCAATCGTAACATTTTTTTGTTTTTCGTAACTTTTCTGTAATATGATTCGTAACATTTTCTATGATTCGTAACATTTTGGTGTGTCTCGTAACCTTTATTAAAATAATCGTAAATAGATCTGACAAATATTTGCGTAATGGGAAGTTAGAGTAATCTTCAAAGAGAACACTGTGACAAACTCCCTCCACTCCTATTTGATAGTAACATTAATGCAATTTACAAAATCGAGTGCGGGCCTCGTACCCCCACCCACATAGATCCGCCCTCATAACCCAATTCAACTTGTTCAAAAGTCCTAGGCAAAGAATTTGTAACCCCATTAATCCACCAAACAAGTTTATAACCTATCCAGTCCTAATGTTGAAATCTTTTCTTTTTCTCTTTTCTTTTTTTTCTTTTTTTTACCAAAAAAAAAGTTTGTACCTCTAGGAAAGTGCCAAAAAAGTTTGTACCCTATGAAAGTGCCTAAAATCCTAGGGTACCCTATGAAAGTGCCTAAAACCCTAGGGTACCCTATGAAAGTGCCTAAAACACTAAAACCCTATAATAGGAAAGTGCACCCTAAAACCTAAACTCTAGGGTACCCTTTGAAAGTACCAAAATTTAAAAAAAAAAAATTGTGGACCTTAGACCTTGTAAAACTTTAACATGGACTAAATGGGTCAATAAGTCCCCACTCTGGACCCTAGAACAATTAAGCGAATGCAACATTGAATCCTGCAACTCATCCCCAGTCATGCTCAACAAAAATCAAACTTCCCCATTTCCCACTTCCTCTATTGCGAACCCATAGGGGCTTCTTGGTTCTCCCACTGCATATAAATTGCAATGGTATGCCATAAGTGTCACGGAACACCGTAAAAACTGAACCAAATTGTACGTTTGAATTCAAATGTGGAATTTGAATTCCATGGATTCATCACCTCCACAAACTACTTGATTTTGAAGCTCTCTCTATCCTTCCACTGACATCGATTCCATAGCCTTGGATGAATCAAAAGTCAGAGTAACATAGTTTCCTCATCTCGTTGCTTTCCTTCCTCCAGTACTCAATACTATTAGTGATAATATATAAAATATAAATGCATACAACCCAAATACACCATATTAGCAGGGCTGGCTCAAGCCAACTTGGGGCCTAAAGTAGGCCATTTCACATAAGTCAATATGAATTGTTAAAATATATAATTCATAATACTGCTACCAAAACATATTTATAGTATGGTAATTTACTTAATTTTTTTTACGATATTGTGATCTTAAGTGGAATTCAGGCCCGACTCTGGACATAGGCCAAGTAGGCAGATGTCTGGGGCCTCCAAAATTTAGCCCAAAATAGGGGCCGCCAGTTAGGTATATATTTGGTACTAGATTCGATTCTTTCGACTTGGCCCTTTTTTTTAAATTTTTTTTCCTATTCTATGTTAGTTTGTTTTCACTATGGCAATGTTTACGAGGGAAAAAAAGTCATGGTAAATCATAAAGGGTATTAAAGCTTCTCTTCCTTTTTTCTTTCTATGAGATTTCCATTTCAAAAGTTACAGGTTTTTTTTTTATTAAATGTATTCGTAGTTATTTTTTTTGTTTGGTCAAATTATTTTATTTTATGTACCTCTTGACTAAAATAGTAGAAATAGATACTAAAATGTATCATATGAGAAATACTCAGTTATTTTAACCTTGGTAGACTCTTTTGCGAGAAAAGATTTTATACTTTTTTAATCTTCCGAAAGGTTGTTTCATTAAGTTTTTAGTTCAAATGACCTCAAAAAAGTATTTCAATTGTGTGATTAATGTTATAAATACTGAACTACAAACTACCATCTTGTAAACTCAACTGTGTGAACATATACTTCCACAACATCCATACTGTTTGTCGATTTTTTTTAAAATATTTTTCAGTGTCATCATCAGGAAAAATAAATAAACCACTTTGTGCGCATTTTTTTTGGGTAAATTCACTTTGTGCGCATTCGTAAAATGTTTGCTTGGATTTGCTGATTTCAATTATTTTTCTGATTGTTGCAATAACAATAAACACTTAGTATGATCAAAAATTATTTTTTTATTGAAATGGTAACACAAATTATAAAAAAGACAAAATATGGAACAAAGTATCTATCATTTGAAGGTGATGTTGGCTAGGATTTAATCATTCAACACTTTGAAACCTTCTTTTTAATGTAGCCACGGTTACAAATATTGTTAAACAGTAGTATTCTGAGGGACCCGGATCCTCTATGAGGATTTCTCTGCGAGGATCTTGTGAGGGTTTTGTTGTGGGCAGTGGGCTTGACAACACACCAAAAAGGAGATCCAATGGCTCACAGTCCCCTTCCTTGCTTTTAAATCAAAACGGCGTCGTTTCGATTGGAAAAAAATCTAACGGAAAAATTGATGCTGTTAATTTTCCTTCTACCGTTAGTGTTACCAACAACAACCCAGAAAAAAAAGACGGAAATCCTTTTCTATATTCTGATGAAAAGCCGTAGCAACAAGTAATCAGTCCAGAGATTTTCATGCTTCCCGGGTAAGAATTAAGAACTGACAAATTTTGGTATTATGCGATAAGCCAATAACCCGTCCCATGCGGGGTTGAATTCCAAAGTTTCACAATCTAATTCATGTCCAACACACATAGATCAAAAGTTCAAGTGATGCTTGTAAAAATGCAAAACCCTAACATTTAGATCTCAACAACTTAACGTAAAGCAATCTGAGATGGTTAGATTGACCTCTCACCTCGTCACTGTGGGCAATGGCTTGAGGAACTTGTTCAGCGTTAGAAGAGAATAAAGGGGTTTCTTTCTATGCTATGAAAAGAAGAACAGTTTGGGGAAGAAAATAACGAAGGAGGAAGAAGAAGAAGAAGAGAAAACGGCGTTTGTGGTGGCTTACTAACACTAACGGCAGAAGGAAAATTAACGGCATCAATTTTTCCGTCAATTTTTTTTCCAATCGAAACGACGCCGTTTTGATTTAAAAGCAAGGAAGGGGGCTGCGAGCCATTGGATCTCCTTTTTGGTGTGTTGTCAAGCCCACAACAAAACCCTCACAGAGAAATCCTCATAGAGGATCCGGATCCTATTCTGAGGGATGTACTCATTTGGAAAGGAATCAAATTATTTTACATAAATTAGCATGTCAATTGGAGTGGTTAATTACCCTTTGGAAGATACAGAGCCTTTTTTTCTTGCTTCCAGTTTTCGTTTCCTTATTTGGTGACTACTTTATTAATTGCAAAATTCTTGAGAAGTAGTAGGGTACTCCCTCCATTCCAAAATGATTGTCCGGTCTGCAAAACAAAGACCTAAAAAGTCTTTTTAAAGAAAGATTTCAAACATTTTTCATAAATTAAAACTACTTGTTGATAAATAGTAAATTGTTACAAAGATATTGAATTTTTCCTAAAAAAGCTTGTATTACTTTCAAGTTCGCGTTTTGCGGATCGGACAAACAACTTGGGACAGAGGGACTACATGAAAAGTTTCCCCGAAAATGTCGGACAGAAAAATCAATGGTTTTGTATGACATTTTCGAGAAAACTTTTCATGTATCCTAACATTTTCGTATTAGTAAACTCAGGCATCAAGTACATCTGTTTTAGAGATGAATTTCCCTTACATTGCCATCTGAGATGAATTCTTCATTCAGGACATGGTCCAATGTATCGTTTCCAATCCGAGTTACACTTTGAGTCTTTTGGATATTCTTCAAGATTTATGTGATCTCACTGTTAGTTTTGATTATCTTTTACAATGCAGCTATCTTCTCTTGGATCCAGACACGATGAGATTGACTTTGAATTCTTAGGCAATTTGTCTGGACAACCGTACACAGTCCACACCAATATCTTTAGCCAAGGGAAAGGGGGCCGGGAACAACAGTTCCATCTCTGGTTTGACCCTACAATAACATTCCACACCTACTCGATTGTGTGGAACCCTCAATGCATCATGTAACGTAAACTTTTCTTATTTCTCAATTTCGCACTTCTATATGCAAACATAATATTGCACAGAAATTGCATGTGAGAATCATGCACCCTTTTCCTTATGAACTTAACTTCTATACAATTCTTTTACAGTCTCCTGGTGGATGATATACCAATAAGGGTATTCAACAACAACGAAGCCATTGGCGTTCCATTCCCTACCAGCCAAGCGATGAGGGTCTACTCGAGCCTATGGAATGCGGATGAGTGGGCAACGCAAGGTGGGAGAGTGAAGACCGATTGGACGAAAGCTCCTTTTACTGCGTACTATAGAAATTTCAAAGCAAACGCTTGTGTATACTCATCTGGATCATCCTCATGTGATTCTTCGAAATCCACCAGTTTAATAGTATCTACCCAGGCATGGCAACCCCAAAAATTGGACCCCCAAGGCAAAAAAAGTATCCGATGGGCGCAGAAGAACTTTATGATTTACAATTATTGCACTGACTATAAGCGGTTTCCTGAGGGAGTTCCCACTGAATGCAAGCAATCAAGGTATATGCAGTGAGCGTGTGTTCTCGATGATCAAATTTCTCCCCCAATTTGTAGATACAAAGCTCATGGAATTCTGTATCCTTTCAATTCATCTAAAAGTCTGCCAATCAATTACAACAAAAATTCTTTTTGAACCAATTTAATTTGTATATTTCTTTGATTTCATAGATTGTATCAAGCTCAAACCCTTGAGATAACTTTGTTTCGCATTAGATACATTTGTTAATTGAAAATTCATTGGAATTTCTACCATAGCCTGTATCGGATGGTTAGATGACAGTGACATGCTTGATACTGTGGTGACTAATTTAAATGTTTACCAGATGCAAGATTACAAATATAATCCCATTTGAATGTCCATAGTTCAAGACATGTAGCCGATGGATATCATCTGTAAGATGGAAGACTAATGCTATCATTTCAGTAGAAAAGTAGTTGAGGAGCAAATCAAGAAAAAAATTCACAGTTCTTCTGTGTTGGTGCCTTGCTGCTCTCACTTGATCTCTGGTTCTATGCCTCTCTGCTCTACCCTCAACGTCCGAACTATCTGATTTAGAGGCAGAGGGGAGAACTGTTTCATTTCATGCTTGGAGAATTTCTCTCCGGGCCAGTAATCTCAAACATGCTTGCTATCAGTGCGTGCAAACTTTCACAACTATCCTAACTATCTAATCCCTTTTGCACTTGGAAGAATTCGATCCCATCAAATACCTCCTCGAAGCAAGCGTGAAACAAACGTGTATGCTTTCACCTCCTGAACTTTATCCCCAAAATAATGTGTTATAATGCCTGTTCGCTTGGACGATCTCTAACCAAAACTTGACGGAGCTCATCTGCTCGACATCCTCGACTTGTCTTTGAAACTCCAGGATAACTTGTTCTCTATGGCATCTAAATCTGTGTGGCCAACGTCTCAAACTGACACGTTTGTGCTCCTTACCTGAGCACTCATATCCACTCATCAAGGTACCGGTGTCTATGTCCTCTAATGAAGGGTCTTAGCCCTCATGCATTTGCCCTATTTGTGTCTACAATTGCTTCTCATCATGTATCACCCACATTTCCTATCTTGTGTTACATTCTCCACATTTACAAACCACAGTGGATTATCTCCCTGAAATTACTTGAGAAACTAATTCAAATACCAATTAAAGCAATTAACCAAACTCCGTGCTCATTTATGCAATTTAACAATGAAAGTAAAGAGCAATTAATATAAAGAGCAAGGACACAATGATATACATGGAAATTACTTATAGTTAACACATTCTAAGCATAAAACTGCATTCTATTTCTACTTATATTCCACAAACCAATAGGTTACAAGAAGTTTTGAATTAGGAATTACTGACAAGCCTTTTGTTGTAACTAGCTGGAGAGGGTATAATCCAATTACATAGGAAAATACCCAAGCACATACGAACCACGTGCTTAGCCTGGAAACCAGGTGAGGGTGGCTTAATTCGGGGGGACCACAAGAAGGTGCCCCAGGTTATGGCCGAGCAGGGTAGGCCAAGTGTACAACCATGATAGCACCACGAGATGGTGGCAGCATCATGAGAATGTGCACGAGGCCAGTGCCGAGCTAGGTATCTAGTCGGCAACATCATATATAGATAGGCAAGTATATTGCTGAGCTAACTACCTACGTGATAAGGTGGCGGGTCATTCTAGAAGGATCCAGAATAGCCTCTTACGTGATAAAGGGTAAGTCCTGAGAATTAAGGGATTATCATTAAGCTTCCATATTGGGCAAGAAACCCAATATGGATACAAAACCCTGGCAAGAAGGGAATTCTGATTATATTGCCATATGGGACGAATCCCATAAGAGAAAGGACTCTTAACATAAAGAGGATTCCGATAATAGCAAGGATTCCTAACGTGGAAAGAATCCTTGTAGAATAAAGATTGTGTTTCTATATGGAACGAGTCCTGTATAGGAAAAGACTTCTAATGAGAATAGGATCTTTGGACAACAAGCATCCCGCATCTATAAATAAGGTGCAATACCGATGAAGAAAGGTAAGTGGTAATTCGTGTTTACATGCTTTACGTGTTTTATGGTTTCCTCCTAGTACGTGATACTGACTTAAGCATCAGAGGGCCTTTGCCGACGAGAGGCAAAGGTGCTCTAATCGTTTATTGTCTTGCAGGGCTAGGGTTCCGACGAAGAGTGCATATTGTTGATCTCATAGAGGCGTGGATATAGCATACCCAGATTTTTCCCCTCTACAATTGGCGCCGTCTGTGGGAAACGAGAAATTCAAAGGAGATCAACAATGTTGAGCCATAGCGCACAAACGCCACGTGATGGTGATGACGAGAAGAGCGCTGATAAGAAGAGATAAAAAATGGATTCCATCATTGGAGGACAAGGCCCCAAAGACCATAAAAAAGGATTGAGAACTGCTCGTCGTGATCGAAGAGGGAGATCAAGAACTCCTCGTTGTGATTGAGGAAGAAGGTCAAGATTTCCTCGATGTGATGGAATAGTGTGATCAAGAACTTCCCCACGAAATGGGAGGAGAAGTCTCCAAGAAACAGTAGGAGAAGGTCAAAATCTCCGAGAGAAAATAGGATTAAGTCCCCAGATTCCTCTACGATAAATGAGGAGAAAATCGAGATTACAAAGAAAATCTCGAGTGAATGAAGCGCAAAGTTGAAGAACTTGCTCGACAAGTTAACAAACGTGAAAAGAAGATCAACAAAGAAGATAAAAAACATTATGATAGGGAAAGACCAGCCACTCCCTGTCGTGATGACGAGAAGAGGTACTGTGAAACCTTCAACGGAATTGCAGAAACGAGTATGCAATGGCAATAGGCCTACAAATGGTGGGAAACTGAATCTCCTACCGAATTATTCAAGAGGATGCAACAACATGCCATAGAAGAGGCCGAGATTCTCAGAAAAGAAAGAAAATTGCACGTTGCTTGGCCAAGAAGCCCTAGAAAGAGGGGGTTCCTTAAACCCATGCCGAACAGATTTGACCACGAGTAGGGTCAAGGTGTTAGAAGGGACACTAAATGGAGGTGAACTAGCTCGGCATCAACCACGATGGGGTGTCTCAGGACACGGCCGTGCTAGTCAGGCTACGAAATAGCCAGAGTTACATTATGGACTACATGTCCAGCTTGGTATAGCTCAGTATATGTGGAGCTGTCCTTGGAAGGACCTTGCCGAGCTATGTGGAAGCACGACCAGGACCGCCTTGAGAATATAGGGCGGTGGAGGTTCATACCGAGCACAACGAGTACAAATCCTATGAAGAAAAGGATTTGAGCCAAATAAAAAAGAACGTGAGGATTAATTTCCTTGACATAAAACAAGGATATCATCGAACGGCAATGAGAAGGCCGCAAATTTGGACCATGAGCAAAGATCCAAAGAAGGCGATACTGGCTGAAACTCAACGCTTCAAAGAGTGTGTTTGTTGTTAATCCAAGAAAATTCTTTGATCAATTGAAGGATGAGATCGTCAAAGCAAAACAACGGCTTCACATTGATCGGCCAAGGAGACCCATGAAGAGGGAAATAATGGGGAGCATAATTTCTCTTCGGTAGTGACACTACCACAACCTCAGAGGCATACAGGAGTCGATCGTCCTGGTCTCCGAAAAGGGGAATCTGTTGTGCAGGATTTTGAAGAATGGAGGTTATGCGTGGATGGGTTTGCACATAGAAAGGGGTCAGGAGTAGAGATCCAATTACCTGTAGAAGGAACAAACCACGTGACTCAGAAATGCTACCACGTGAGGGTATGGAGCTCGGCCTTACTGGGAAAGGGTTCCTTTAACCCTATGCCGAGTTGTGTTGACTACGAGTAAAGGTCAAGGCAATAATCTGGGCACCAAGTGAAGGTGTACCAGCTCGGAAGTAACCATGAGGGGATGTCCTAAGACATGGCTGAGCTAGTTGAGCTATGAATACAGCTGGGATAGCATTATGGGACTACATTGATTCAACTAGGAACAACTCGACATGTGTGGACTGGGCCTCGTACGGTTCATGCCGAGTTATGTGGAAGGACGACCAGGACCGCCTTAAGAGTATAGGGCGGTGGAGCATTCCTAAAGGTACTGAGTCGGTCTCTTATGTGATAAGAGGAGATCCCTTGATTATAGGGATCAACGTAGGAATTTCTAATGTAATTAGGAATACACTGCATAAACATGTAGGAAAGAAACCTATATGGAAAGGAGTTCTATCGCAAGAAAGGATCTTGCACGTTATGGGAGCAAGTGGCTCGGTTCGTATTTAGTGCTTAAAACGAACATAGCCGAGTATGAGACTCTGCTCGCTAAGAGATTGAGGGTCTATTGTGGCTCATAGTTGGTCAAAAATCAGCTATCCGACGAATGTGCTGCTCGGTGTAGGCATTCAAATGCTAATTAGATAAACAGGAGGAAGTTTATGTGAAATAAAGTAGCTCGGGTAAAGTGTCTACATAAATTCAATGGACTTGGATTTAGGACCAAGCTAGATGGATCCAATCAGGGAATCCCCACGAGAGGGTACATGTCCTAGTGGTAAAAAGGAAACACACCGGATCATGACCTGCTTGTTTGTGCGCACCATGTGATGGAGCAAAAGTTTATATATGAGATTCACGAAAGGACATATGGAAGTAACATTAGTGGAAGAACCAAAAGCTCACCAAGCAACATTCTGGGGATAATGATGACCCTGGTAGGATGCACCACGTGAAGGTGCAAAGTGCTCGGCCACACAGAAAATTCCACGAAAGGGAAGTTCGGCCCGAACGAGGAAGAGCCATACAAGGGATAACTGGAACCAGAGTTCATCCCCAAGCAGACTTGGATGGGAATCCAGTGCCATTTCCATGGAATACACAGATAAGTAGTCGAATTACTTATTGCAATTTATGTATTATTTAGCTACAAATTGCTATGATGGAATTATGAACAGAATTTTGGAGTGGATAAAATCCAAATACCCTCAGAAAAGACAGAACACATGCTCTAAAATAACCACTACGTGAGGGTAGTTAGCTCGGCGCTGTTGTATAGGGGCTCCCTAACCCTATGCCGAGCAATGATGACCATGAGTAGGGGTCAACATTGTAAATCAAGTACCAAATGAAGATATAACAGCTTGGCAATACTACGAAGGGATGTCTTAAGACATGGTCGAGCTAAGATAAACTACAAATATAGTTGTGACAACATTCTGGGTTCAGCCTGGTGCAAGCTCAGCACGGATGGAGTCATGCCGAGCTAAGTGAAAGCACGGCACCGCCTTAAGAGTATAGGACGGCGAGACATTCCAGAAGGTTCTAAATCAGTTCCTTATGTGATAAGGAGCAATCCCGTGTATAAAGGGATTAACATAAGCATTCCTAATGCAATTAGGAATACGCTGCATATAGAAAGGAAACCTACATGAAGAAAGATCGGGGGTTCCGGTGAGGAAGCACGTGATCAAGACCTTACGTGGATTTTATCCCCGTATAAATTCCATAGAAATTATTATTCGCTATGAGTTGCTATAGTGGAATCATTAACGATATCCATCTTTTGTCGTTTGTTAGCTACAAATTGCTTTAATACAGTAAGAGTTACAAATTAAACTCTGTTTGACTTGAAACAAGTTGTTTCCGTATGGTCTAAACATGAATAAGCTAAGTTTGGACCCAAAGACGCTTTGCCTCCAAACTGGGGAGCTGAGAGTTTAAATAAACAATGAATGGTGTTTGAAAAAAAAAAAAAAAACTAAGTGCGAAAAAACTTAGGCAATAGGCAATGAGTATTGCTTGAAAGTGGCTAAGTACGAATAAGCTTAGGCCATGGGTAACGAATATTGCTCAATTTTTTTCAAGTACGAAGAAACTTGGAGGCAAGCAACGAATATTGCTTGAACATTTCCAAGTACGACGAAACTTGGAGGCATGCAACGAATATTGCTTGAACATTACCAAGTACGAAGAAACTTGGAGGCAAGCAACGAATATTGCTAAGTAACGAATATTGCTTGAACATTCCCAAGTACGAAGAAACTTGGGCAGTAAGTAACGAATATTGCTTGAAGATTATCAAACTTGCAATGAAAATTGCAAGAACGCTGCTAAGTAAAAAAAAAAAAAACTAAGGCTTAAGCAATGAATATTGCTTGAAAAATCCCTGGAAAAAGAGCAATGTTGGGAAAAAGCTAAGTACGAACATGCTTGAGTATGAGCAACGAATATTGCTTGAACATTGCTAAGTACGTGAAAACTTGGGCAATAAGCGACGATCATTACTTGTGGTCTGCTAAGTACGAAAAATACTTAGCCGGAAAGCTAAGTGCGAGGACATTTAGGCATGAGGAAACATATGCAAGAGTAACGGATCCTGCTAGGCATTTGTTTAATATGAAGGAATATGCGACGACTATTGTATAGAACTCCAAAGTACGAGAATCTTAGGTGACAAGTACCAAATATTGCTAAAGATTTGCTAAGTACGAAAATACTTAGGATGTCTACTAAGTGCGAAAAAACTTAGGTGTACTGGAGAGTATGACATGGCTTAGGTGGAAATCAATGAGTAATGGTTGGTCCCTTAGCTAAGTATGATGATACTTAGAGGCCAGAAGACAGTGGATAGCGCCGAGTATGAAAACACTAGATTTTGCAGCCCGACCAAAATCGTGAAGGACGGGCCGAACAAGTAAAGTGCCACGAAGGGTCAGTTATTGAATAAAACTGACCAATTATCATAATAGCTTTGGAGGTTGCGCCGGCGAGGACTTCACCAAACATGTGCACCAGATCGATTTAGTCCTAGACCGTGGACCGGGAAAGCCCAGGATGTCATTGTACGACATAGCTCACTTGATGTCTTCCAAGTTGCCAGAGATTTTTACAGAGACAGCCAATCATACTTGAGACGAAAATCTCAGTAAAAAAAGAGAGGCTCAAAATGGAGTACGGGCACTCGTAATGAGAAAATTGAAGCCTCTTTTTCAATCCATCAGCTCCCAAGGTATATGAACCAGACGAGGACCGAGCAGACAGTATGACAGAGTACTATGCTGAATATTGCAAATGATGAACAGACTTGGATTGACCCAAGCATGTACGAGACACATGTTTGGTCAGCTATACCAAGTAAAGGTGTACGGGAACACTACCGAGCACGAGTGCATGGTGTATGATAATTCGTGTATTGGGGGAGAACAAAAGAATTTGAAATAAGGGTGAGAATGTCTTTTAAGCCTCAGAAATTAGGAGTGACATACGTGAAACGTCACCCTAAAAGCTGTTTTAGCTCGATCAAAAAAGGCAAACATCAATCAAAATTTAATGCTGGAATCGTGTCTCCCATGTTAGAAGAGAAAACTAGAGAAATTGCGCCAAATCCTACGTGTGGATATTAGCGCAAATGTACTATGCGAGCTTGGTAACGTGGATACCAAGGGGAAATTCGTAGGGGCGGGCCTAGTCGAGTGAGCAGCTGTGATAAATATCACAAATGCCAAAATGCAAGAATTACAACAAGGAAAAACACAATTGTTGGAAAGGTAGCAGTTAGCTTTGACCATCATTCACGAACAACAATGATGATCAAAGCTGGGGAGCAATTGGAGAGGGTAGAATCCAATTACATAAGAAAATACCCAACCACGTACGAACCACGTGCTTAGCCTGGACACCACGTGAGGGTGGCTCAATTCAGGGGGACCACAAAAAGGTGCCCCAGGTTATGGCCGAGCAGGGTAGGCCAAGTGTACAACCAGGATAGCACCACGAGATGGTGGCAGCATCATGAGAAGGTGCACGAGGCTAGTGTCGAGCTAGGTATCTAGTCGGCAACATCATATATAGATAGGCAAGTATATTGCCGAGCTAACTACCTACGTGATAAGGTGGCGGGTCATTCTAGAAGGATCCAAAATAGCCTCTTACGTGATAAGAGGTAAATCCTGAGAATTAAGGGATTATCATTAAGCTTCCATATTGGGCAAGAAACCCAATATGGATACTGAACCCTGGCAAGAAAGGAATTCTGATTATATTGCCATATGGGACGAATCCCATAAGAGAAAGGACTCTTAACATAAAGAGGATTCCGATAATAGCAAGGATTCCTAACGTGGAAAGAATCCTTGTAGAATAAAGATTGTGTTTCTATATGGAACGAGTCCCGTATAGGAAAGGACTCCTAATGAGAATAGGATCTTTGGACAACAAGCATCCCGCATCTATAAATAAGGTGCAATACGGATGAAGAAAGGTATGTGGTAATTCGTGTTTACATGCTTTACGTGTTTTATGGTTTCCTCCTAGTACGTGATACTGACTTAAGCATCGGAGGGCCTTTGCCGACGAGAGGCAAATGTGCTCTAACCGTTTATTGTCTTGCAGGGCTAGGGTTCCGGCGAAGAGTGCATATTGTTGATCCCATAGAGGCGTGAAAATAGCATACACAGATTTTTCCCCTCTACACTAGCTCTACTTTTTTATTAGCATTTCGTGCTCCTTGTTGACTTGATGGAGACCACAAGGAAGCACATCTTGATCTCCATATTACCATGACACTGGAACCATTCGGCTCAAGTAGACATGAAGGCAATAATGGATGATTTTCAAATTTGATAAAGATTTTGAAAAGAATCAAACCAGAGCATATATATACATGAATATCATAGTATATCACTAGATCAATGACTAATAGATGATCAAATTGGAATTTAAATAATCTTTTGTTTTTTTGGTGAGAGAATTTCATTTCCAAAGAAATGCTATTACAACTACCAGATACAATGACAGCTGAATAAAAACAACAATATACAGATTAAATCATCTTTAATGCTTATAACCACATGAATATAACAAGAAATTTACTTTCTTTAAAAGTGGTTGATGCAAGAGTTGTACGCTAAAAGGGTGAAATGAACGCTTATATCGGTACTAGGTGGTATTTTCTCATGCTATGCACGAGCATTGTGCCCATGGCTTTGAATATGAATTGAGTTTTTATCACTACTTTGTCGGTATCTGATAATCGCCGAAAACACTAACACTCCCATGTCTTTATCGCAGATAACTCCGTCGAAGAAGGAGCTTTACGCCTCTCAC